>JABSTQ010007216.1:0-42961 GCA_013358835.2 Ixodes persulcatus
AAGGTACTGTCTGCGTTTCTCAAGCGACATCTGATGTGTATCGGCATATAGGCTTAACACAGGTGATGTGCGAAATGCACCGGAGACAAGCCTGAGCACTAAGTGGTGAACGGGATCTAGCATCTTCAATGTAGAGGACCGTGCCGAATCATACACGACTGCACCGTAGTCAAGGCGAGACCGAACTAGGGAGTTGTATAATAGTAAGAGGCATCGCCTGTCCGATCCCCATGAAATGTGGGACAACACCTTGAGAACATTTAAAGAACTTAAGCATTTGCGTTTCAACTCCTTCAAATGTGGCACAAAAGTAAGCTTCTTGTCAAAGATTACACCGAGAAATTTGTGTTCCTGTTGAACAGATATGTCTATGTTATTGAGATGCAAAGTGGGGTCCAAAGACAATCCCCGACGCAACGAAAAGGGAACACAAACAGTTTTTTCGGGAGAAAACTTGAAACCGTTTTCATCCGCCCATTTGCTCATCCTGTTGATAGTGAGTTGTAGTTGCCGTTCACAACTGGAGAGGTTACATGAAGAGAAGGAGATCTGCACGTCGTCTACATAAAGAGAATAAGATACCGATGGCGGTATCACCCTTGCAAGACTATTGATTTTAACAGCAAAAAGGGTAACGCTTAAAACTCCTCCTTGAGGGACCCCATTTTCTTGGCAAAAGAGATCTGACAGTGTGCTACCTAAGCGAACCTGAAACGTTCGTTCAGTTAGGAAGTTTTGTATGCACTGAAGCAATCGACCACGCACACCGCTGTTGTACAGATCTCGAAGGATTCCATACCTCCATGCGGTATCGTATGCTTTATGCATATCAAAAAATACCGAAACACAATGTTGTCGGTGCACAAATGCCTCACGAATAAGGGTTTCTAAACGAACCAAGTGATCTGTGGTCGATCGTCCCTCTCGAAATCCACACTGGTTAACATCAAAAAAGTTCTCAGCCTCCAAAAAATAAAGAAGACGCCGATTAATGAGCCTTTCATATGTCTTCCCCAGGCAACTAGTGAGTGCGATGGGGCGGTATAGCTTGTGGGGATGGAGGGATCTTTTCCGTGTTTCAAGAGAGGTATAACATGAGCACATTTCCAGCACTGAGGGAACGCAGCTTGTTTCCATAGGTGATTAAAAAACGTCAGCAAATGGCAAAGTGATTCAGGGGACAGGTGTCTAAGCATTTCATAATGAATTTTATCTGGGCCTGGTGCAGCCTGCTTTTTCGTAGCAAGTGCTACTTTGAGTTCACCCATAGTGAATGGTTTGTTGTATGAAACAGTGGCAGACCCTAACATGGAGATTGACTGCTTTTCAGCAATAGACTGGAATTTCTTAAACTTTGCACTGAAATTTGAGCAACTACTGATAAGCTGAAAATGTTTGCCAAGGATGTTTGCTTGATCTTTGAGTGATACAGAGGAGGAGGAAAAGAGAGGAGTTCGAAAGGATTGGTAATCTCCTCGAACCTTCCGCAGGCGGTCCCACACTTCTTTCAACGGTACAAAGCTATTTAGGGCTGAAATATATTTAACCCACAATGTCTTTTTGGCTTGTTTTCTCGTCCATCGAGCCTTGGCTCTGCTTTTTTTAAATTCGATCAGGTTAAGAGCCGTTGGATATCGGCGGAAGATTCCCCAAGCCCTATTTTGTTTCTTTCGAGTGGCTGTACACTCATCGTTCCACCAGGGTTTGCATCTCCTGGGGAGCTTACCAGAGGTTTGTGGGATAGACGATGCAGCAGCATTAATTAAACATTCAGTGACATAAGTTGTCGCCTCCTCTGCAGACATACTAGTAAATAAAGAGGGGTCAAACACAGCTTCTGAACCAAACAGAGCCCAGTCGGCCTTCTCAAACTTCCACCTTGGAAGGCGGGTCGAAAGCGAAGGAAGAGGTATAACGGTTTCTAAAATTATGGGGAGGTGATCGCTTCCAAAAGGATTATTTAAAACCTTCCACGAAAAACATAGAAGTAAAGATGGTGATGATATGGAAAGATCTATTGATGTGAATGTGTTATGAGCAGAGCTAAAAAAGGTTGGTTCTCTCTTATTCAAAAGACAGAGCCCAGATAGCGATAAGAGCCGTTCAATAACTCCACCGCGGGAATCTTGACGAGAGCTTCCCCACAAAGAATGGTGGGCATTAAAATCACCTAAGATTAAAAAAGGTTTGGGCAGCTGATCTACAAGGCCTTGGAGTTCATGGAGATGCAATGGACTGTTAGGTGGAAGGTAGAGCGATACAATGGTGATGAGGCGATCAAAGAGGACACGAACTGCCACTGCCTCAAGTGGTGTTTGAAGAGGTACTTGAGCACACACCACCCCACTCTGCACTACTACTGCAACACCACCGGAAGGGGTGGGGGAAAGACGATCTTTCCTAAAAACTTGGAGACGACGTAAGATCTGTGTATGATTGTCATTGAGATGAGTTTCCTGTAAACAGAGTGCCACGGGACGGAGTTCATCAAGAAACATGTTCACGTCATCAATATTACGAAGAAGGCCGCGACAGTTCCATTGCATGACACCGATATGTTTACTCATAGCAATAAAAAGGTAAAAATAAAACAGGACGAAACATAAGATGACATCACTATGGTTTAAAATCAATTTTTACACGTGGAGCGTTTTCTTTTTCGACGTATCTGCCTGCCTCCCAGTGGAGTCACTGGGGGCAGAGAAGGAAAACACCGATCCTGAGGAGGGAGCCTCCTCGTCCGATCTGGGCCCACTCTCGTCCATGGGCTCCTCATGCGTCGCCGACGGCCGCCCCTGGGGGGTCGACTGCCGTGACGGCTCACCAGGTTTATTCGGACCAGAGGTGCGGGGTGGCCGGCCCCGACCAGGGGCGGTCTTCTCCTGCACTGAAGTGGATGCTAGTGAGCCGGCATCCACCCCAGGCTTGGGACCCGGCGCCACCGGCACCGTCCCTGAGGGTTTAGGAGGGGACTTCAAAGAGAGCCGCAGATCATCCGGAGACGTCTGGGTTCCCGTCGATGCCGTCACTGGTCGTGCTGGTCCCCTGCGCACGACCTCGGCATATCCACCCTTCGATAAGAAAGAAAATCGTTTCTTTGCTTCTACGTATGGAATGTTTTCTTTGGCTTTCAGCGTCAGTATTTCTTTTTCTTGTTTCCAGAGAGGGCAGCAACGCGAGTATGAAGGGTGGTTACCTTCGCAGTTCGCACATTTTGGCTCATTGTCGCAGTTGTCGGCAACATGTTCTCTGCTTGAGCACTTGGCACATGTGTCGGCCCCCCGACAGCTACGTGACCCATGGCCGAACCGCTGGCACTTGAAGCACCGTTGGGGGTTCGGCACGTAGGGTCGGACTCTGCACTGGAGGTAGCCTGCCTTTACAGTCGCAGGGAGAGTGGTGCTGTCAAAGGTTAGGATGATGTGCTTCGTTTTTCGTTCGTTGCCATCACGACGAATATTGATTCGTCGCGCAGCGACAACTCCTTGGCTGGAGAGGCCCTCCACCAGCTCTGCGTCCGATGTGTCTAGCAGGTCGTCCTCGGAAATAACCCCTTGGACAGTATTCAATTTGCGATGCGGAGTAACAGTGACTTCGTAGTCCGAAACAGAGTTGAGAGCCAAGAGGGCATCACTTTGCTGTTTCGTACTGATCTCTACAAGGAGGTCTCCGGATGCCATTTTCTTTGCATGAAAGTTCGTTCCAACAACGCCTTCTAGTACTTTGGCTACGAGGAAGGGGGACAGTTTGCCCAGTGGCTTTTCATTTTCGGAGTGCAAAACGAGAAACTTTGGGAATTTGAAAAGATTGGGGGTCTTAGTTGGAATGTCAAGGACTTCGGTGCGGGTCCTTTTCAGGGCCCGATCAGGTGGTTTAGTT
This sequence comes from Ixodes persulcatus, assembly GCA_013358835.2. Lineage (NCBI taxonomy): Eukaryota > Metazoa > Arthropoda > Arachnida > Ixodida > Ixodidae > Ixodes > Ixodes persulcatus. The sequence goes on from JABSTQ010007216.1 coordinate 3,880, forward strand.
CTAGAACCCATAAAGATGGGAGGGAATTTCAGTGCCCGGGTGCACCGCCCACCACGGAGCCCAACAGGGGGGTAGGTAATGTGCCATAGCAAGATGGGCTTGGCTGACACAATTACTCTACCAGTGCTGCCCGGGCACTATAACCGAGTGTGGATGCAGGGACAGGACCCGTTTCCACTCAAGGTTAGCCCTTGCCGTCTAAGAAGGTGAAAAAGGAAGGAAGAGAGTGTAGGAGGAAAAGAGAAAGAGGTGGGAGGAAAAGTGAAAGAAGGAAGAATAGGGTAGAAGAGGCGACTGACTGAATCATCCTGGTCGGGCCAAGCCAGGACACCCGTCTACGAGAAGCAGGGGCCGAAGCGGTGTATTGCCTCACCCGGGGGGCCCCGAAGGGTCCAAACAAACCCCGGGCTCAGCTCAACCACCAGGGTCCCCTTTTCCCCGGACACGGGTACGCCACGCACAGCCAGACGTGGGTGGGCGAACCCACATGGCTCGGGGTTCGTAGTGACGCCATACACCAAGCACCTACCAAGGCAGGTGCCCCCTGCGTGCGGGTATGGTGGCCCACGTAGCTGGGGTCCGTGGAGGCGCCACTCTCCAAACACCTGCTTTCACAGGTGCCCCCTGCGGGGACTGCATTGAAAGCAACGCAAGCCAAATCCCCAAGAGGAAGAAGGTACGAGTCAGAGTGGCTGATGGATTGTCTTCTCCTCAGAATTTTAAGCCCTAGTGCTCACAGACTGATGACAAAGATGAACCTCCCACCACTCCCAACCTTCACAAGACTGTAGCAAATTATAAAAGGAATGTCTTATGAGTTTGGTTTCAACAAGGTTTCTCTTGCAAGTGTTGGCGCACTCATGCAGACAAGAAACGGAGGGTTACGCGTCAGGCTGTTTTTCAACAAAAGTAACTACAAGGTTGATGGTTCTGTTATGGTGATGGTAAGGGCTCTTCAACAGCAGCTGATGACGCATTGGTCGTTATGTTTGTGCCGCCATTCCACTCTGGGTTCAACCCTTAGCGAGCTTCGCAACAAGAAATGCAGCACCCGGAGTAGTGTTGGCAAAGATTGTTATGAAAGCAATTGTGCACCTCAGTACCGTAGAATACAGCGCATCCGCCCATACCACACTAAGCGCCCATTCCCAAATTTGTAAGATCTGAGAAAATATGCACCGTACATTTAAATGTTAAACTGATGACCGGACAAGCGCCCATCCTCCGTTTTTTCGCGATTATCTCTAAATTTTGAGTTGTTATCGCAGTCATCAGTGATAGAGCGAGCACAAAAAAGCTATGTGGTCCATGTTTGGCATCTCAGGCAAGTTTCATGCATGAAAACACAAGGTTGAATATCCATTGGAGCCAAATCAAGACCTGTACTTTCTCTGTGATATGCTTCACGTCATAAAGTGCATAATAAACCATCTTCTTCGTCTCAAGTATGGCATGGTGAGCATATCCTATAGCGTATTTGTATTGATGTTCAGATTGGTATGTAACATTATTCTTGATCTAGACAAACATTTTTACCTTCTAATACTTTGTTCAATACCTACAGATTGGCGAACATAAGATCATTGATCATTACCGGAAGCTTCAAGAAGTGGATGGCAAAGAGCAACTCCGTGTGATCCTGAAACTTATCGAAGAATACATCAGCCTTGACAATCTGAGGAAAATGAATGTGAGGCTGGCTTGGCAGGTAGCTAAACTTACATATAGGCAGAGTACTATACAATATACAAAGGGACAATTCTAAAAAGCTTTTTTCTACATTTTGCTTCTAGCGGTTTAGTCGAAGCACTGCTGTTGGGCTGAAGGCGTACTAGCGACCTCAAAAGTCCAAAGCACCGTTTCCTTTAAAAAAACACAAAGCTTTCCAAAAAACCAAATATATATATTTTTCCAGTAACAACTAAATAAAAAGAAAAAAAAAACTAACGTTGAGTTGCATGTATTGGCGTAGAGCAGTCTACCGCTAAACAGCACGACCTCATGCGTATTCGCATCAAAAAAAGAATTAAGTGGCCTCAGAGATGAAAGGAATGACGGCATAGTCCTTTATCCACGTTGGGTGACTGGAAGTAAGAAAACAATAAAGTTTCTGTACCGCACTCAGTGGCAGAGCATCCATGTTCTGTAAATGCCGAGAAACCAAAACACAAGCCACTTGATGCTACCAAGATGGCCGCGTGCACAGTGCTGCCAGACCACCAAGGAGTTTCACACAAGGTCTATTATTTCCTGAAATGGCACTGAATATTGGATATATGGTCATGGGCATCTGGAAGCATTTTCTCAGGGGGAGGGAGCAATCACAGGTATAGGGCTGAAACCTACACCTCCTAAAAAAATAAAAAGGGGGGGGGGGGTGTGATTTAATGTGAACTATGTCTGTCCGAATCCTGTGTTGGAAGTTTATATTAAATAATTATCGAGACACCTGGACCTTTTTTCTTTTCCAGGTTAAAATGTCGCCGTTGCCTGCGGTGGGCAGCGGGGGCGAGTACAAGAAGAAAAAGACAGAGGACAGGACGTCCACTGTGTCGCTTGTTAAGCATGCCCGACTGGTTGGGAAGCTAAGGTCGGCAAAGCAGAGGGTGGTGAACCTGGAGCAGGAGCTCCAAATAGAGAGGATGCTATCAAGAAGACTGCAAAAGCAGTTGCTGGCACTGCTGGGTGAGCGTGTAGGCACTTTCAGTTGCCCAACTCACACACTACAAATTATGTGTACTCCCACTTTATCCGAGGGATCAAAAGAAACTCTAATTTTTTCTTGGTCGCAAACAAAAGTAAGCATATACTACTGGTTTGCCTGGATGTATCAATGAGTCCAAGAGGTGTCTATAATTCTCTTTTCTTCTCTTAGGTTGCAAATGGAGCTTTGAGAGTTTGTTTCTTGTTGCTGATGGCGATGACCCCATTTTGCTCAGCAACACTCTTGCGTTGACCGAAGATGATCCGTGCACATTGATGAGGCTTTGAAGTGGAAAAAGTTTGTGCAGTCAGTCACAACATTATAACTATGCACTTTCCAATGAGCCCGGCCAGAGCACATCCTTTCGTCATTGGGGAGAAAGGAGTTCTTTTTGTTGAGGAGGAGGGAGTGAGGAAGCTGGTCGTAGGCATGATAAGAGCACCAACAAGGCTGAACTTTAATCGGGTGGCAGATTGTGCCTAGCGACGGAACTGTGCAAATGGTCAAAAGGTGACCAGACGGTCTGTTACAGCATTGCATTTCGTCCGAAAGATTGAGCTTACACCTCGCAAACCGTCAGAAATACTTGTCATGAATATTCATTAGCTATTCACCAGCATTTCTTTGTAAACAAGCTCACTGCCAATGAACTTTAGCACATTTCTGGTATATCTTTTTTTTTGTATCCTGTTTGCACTACATGCAGATTCTTATAAACGTATTAGAATAATTATTTTTTCGAAGAAACGTCTTTTCCAGTCTTGGTGTGTTACCGGAAAACAAATAAGCACGCTGCCGCAAGTCTTCTGTGGCATGAAGTACTATGAAGCCCTCATGCCATCAACGCACCAGGAAAGTGTTGAAGTTCGAATAATCAAGCATGTCTGAATTTTCGGCGTCCAAAAAAATCGGTCGGCTACTGTCCCACATGGCGGTGTTGGCCAGCTTCTCCAGCTTGCCCAGCAGCAGTTCCTGCAGCTGGTGCTCCTGCTCAAGTTCACGTTGTGCGAGCTGGTGTGGCTCACGCTCCACCCGTACCGGCCGCCGATACTGCTGCTCCAGCAGCGGATCTTGTAGCAGGCCCACCGGAGGCACCTCCCGTGTTTGTGCCAGTGCTTGCAGAGGTCTATGGCGAAGTAAGTTCAGAATTTCATGTAATATTGAATCCAGATATAGGGCAAGTGACTAAATTTTGTGGTTTCCACAGCTCCTTGAATATGGTTATTTGTACGCTTCCTTAAATAGAGAACAATCGTCCTGCTTCAAAATGCTGATGAATGAAAAACTAGGGCCAGGCATCGATGAGATATTTCTTCCCAATTAATTGGCGCTTTTCTGCGACGTTTTCTATCTAATGTCCTCATTTTATTTTGAGCTTTTTCATAAATCTTGTAGTAAGTAGCGCATTTTGAAATCCTGTTATAATTGGTACCTTTCAGTCAATTGGTGAACCTTTGAATTGCTTTAATTGGTTCTTCAGGTATACAACTTGAATGAAGGGAAAACTCTAACCAAAAAATTGATACGGAGCCCGACGTTTCAAGGTGGATGTCCACCGAAAGGTTTAGGTATACAACTTGAGAAAAAAAACTATGCACTTAACAATGTACAGTTGCAATGGAAGTAAACAGCTCCACACGAGTGCATATTTTTTTTTTCCCTAGTGACACTTGACTGGCAGTTTGCAATAGAACTGTAGTCATTAACAGGTCAAGAATGCTGGACTGAAAGGACTGAAAGATGATAGTGCCCCACCCTAAACTCTTCCTAGTTTTAGCAGATGCAAAGTTGGTGAGGAGAGGAGGAAACCTGGAGGTTTCCCATCTCCTGTTTTGTTTCAAACTAAAGGGAGGCGGGGGCGTGGTCAGAATGATGTGGCACCAGCTAGAGTCACTCTACGTTCCCCGAGTACCGAAGCTTCATTTCAGAACCGCGTTGTGGCACAGTAATCACGCATAAACATTGGCGTAAACATGGCACCCTGTGCTTTCAAAGCAAAGCTTGTACTGTGGAGCATCTGTATTTAAGCGCGCTCTTCAATGCGCTATCTGGGCCTGCAATGGCGCTGGTTTGTTTTTTATTAATGTTCTTTCCTCTTTTCGCTCGCTCTCTTTACTCTGAACTCGCTTAAAAGGATGATAAAGTGGTTCTGTATCTGACAAAAAAAACACACCAATCATCTATCTGGATTTGGCCTCCAGAAAAATAAATATCAAAATTATTTTTAATATGGTGCACGGAGTCTCTAGAAAATTGTTTTCAAAATAGCGTTGAAGTTCCTTTTTCCCGGAGTGTCACGTCATACCCAGAGTTCTCAGAGTACCCACTCTGGCACCCCTTTGCAACCCATCAAAGCTATGCACACACTCTTTATATTTTCAAAAAGGTCAGATAAAGATGTCACAACTGGTCTGACATGCAGGGGAATATATGGCAAGCTTGTAATTGCACATGCTGCCCATATGAGCGTCGCTTAAGGAAAAACAAGCGCACGCGTGGATCTATGAGCTCCCGTTTGGACTTGTATTTTTTAACTGAGGTAAACTTTGATATGGAGTTAAAAAATTACAAAAATTATCTCACCCGAATGAAAAAAAAGGCTTTTTCTTACGGACAAACATCCATCTAAGCTCATTTTTAGTAAAACCATACATAGCATTGTGGTATTTATTGTGACTGAAAATTGCATGACATCCAGTGGAAATGCAATTGGACAGGACGAGTGTGTTGATAACGAGAATCAAACTTCACGAGGAGAATTGAAAAAGACTGACAATCACACACCAACAAAAAGTTTTGTCCACCCTTTTTGTTTTTCTTCCTATGGTTGAAGTTCAATTGACTGACATTATCTCCCCTTTGTCTACGTCAGGGGTCTCCAACATTTTAGGTTAAAGGGACAATGAAGGCAATTTCGGATATTTTTTTGGCGACTGAACTGGGTTCCAAGCACGTCTCGGGCCACGTTGCCCAAATTTCAGCCGAAACCGGCGCTTGTGTGCCGCGCAAATCAATTAAACAGTCGCGGTAATAATCGTGCCGGGATCGACTGGGGCGACGCCCCGACAGTTGTGGGAGAAGCCAGGAGAAGCGGAGTTCACGTGACCGATGAGGGGCCCAGAAATGCGACGTCACAAGAGACGCGTCAGCAATTGGTCGAAACGAGAGACGTGCCCTCGATCACGTTTTGGTTCGCAATTTTTAGGAATACTGTTCTAATTTCCGCGTGAATAGCCATGAAAAGTATAAATCAGACCGGAAATGATTACTCAACCGTGAATAAAACAGCATAATTGTTTTGCTCTTTGCTACGCTGGACGCGAAACGGGCGACGAGCAACTATGGGCAAACAAAATAAAATTTAAAAAAAAGAACACGCGGGAAACGCTTGGTTTTGGTTTGACATGTTGGTCTCCCGTTTACTTTGGGAACACGGTACTCAAAGGATTCTGCAAAAGGGTACTCATGCCAAATTTGTGCGCTGTAGATGGCTGTTCTAACGATCGACTGAAGACCAGTATTCTTTCGGGCGACGCTGGTTTTCATGTGTGGGTTGCTGTTCGTGTTCTTTGACGACAAAAAGAGAGGGCGTCCGACTTTGGTGAAAACCAAAAAGGATGTTGTTTATTTTCTCCTTTGGGAGCGTCCCCGCGGAGGAACCGATTCCCGGAACGGCCGGGTCGCTCCCGCTTTCCCCTCGGCATCTCCCACACGTCCCTGTCCTTCGGCAACGCGCCGCTGTCGTCTCGCCCGCGTGAATGTTGCTCACTGCTTTCCAGCTCGGAGACTGCGGGCCGCTCGTTGCCGGCTGGGCGGTCTCCGTCGGGTGATGGAGGAGGCCGCCACACACATACTCCCGTTCCGTCAATCCCTGAACTGAAGCCCCAAACTCCCTCGCGAGCGAGAGCGGCATTGTCGTCCATCTTGACAGATTCGACGAAAGGACCGCGCCGCTGTAACCCACCGCGGTAACCAGAGTCTCGATCTCCTAAATACTACCGATACCGACTATTCACACTTGACATCACTCCCTACGTCACCTCCGTTTTCGGAGGCCCAGAAATGAGAACGGAGATAGTTCAGTTTCGGTTTCTTCAGTTCTTCCGTAGGCACAGAAATACACGTCACAAATGTCTACAAAAAATTGGGCAGCATGCTATGTTCCCAAGAAGCCTAAAAACACCGTTTAAATAAAATGAAATAAAATCGTCTTCATTGTTTCTTTAAGGGGCCGGATTCGCAATCTGTCACTGTCTCGAGGGCAAGAAAAAAAAAATACTAATTACAATCGAAGAGAATTTAAGTAAATAAACCTAGATAAACATTTAAACACAGAATTTAATGTTAGAGTAAGTGTTAAAAAACCCTTAGGCTGATGAGTATGTATACATCAAATTACCATTAATTATTTAGCGAACTATGACATTACACAACAGCTGTGACCATGAAAACTCACCAGGCATATAAATCAAAGTGCACGGAAACTTTGGCACATTCACACGTTGAAAAAGACTAAGGAGAATGATAAAACCATTGCTGAGAATATGCAATAGAATATGCAATATGAGAATGCAATGGAATTTTAACATAGTTGCACAGACATAAAGCGGGGGCTAAAAATGGTAATGCTAGTGATGACAATGTTAAATTATCATGTGCCGAGAGGACCCTTCTTGCAATGCAGTTTCTTTCGTTCTTTCTGGTATCTTAGTTTGTACATTTAGAGTAAGTCGCGCCATCATTTCTTTACGCACACTTTTTTCTGTACCACTAGCAGCGGGTCTGTCGGAAGCGGGCAGCAAGCCCGGCTTTAGTTGAAAGACCGCGGCCAGCCGCGGGCCAGTCGAAATAATTTCGCGGGCCGTATGGGTTTGGAGACCACTGGTCTATGTCCTAAGGTGTTTGCATCCAAACTATAGGAAAAAGGTGCACTAAAATTCATGGCAATCAATCTGTTAGGAAACTGATTTATCCAGTCCCTCCCTCCAAAGGGCCATCATAGCATCAGATTTATGCGGTAAATGCTATTTAACCTATTCATGGATCTACTTCTAGGTTCACCTTGGCCATGGTGTCTTGGTGCAAAAGGACAAGCTGTCTTACATCATGGGAGCCCGGGGACATTCCATGTTCATTAAAGAGGCGACAAAGCTGGTCTTCGGCCGGGAGAACCTGCATGGGCAAAGTATGACTGGGGTGCCTTGCTGGCGCTTCAAAGGCGCCATGGCCAAGAGGGCCCTGACTCCATCCAAATTGGCAGCAGTCCGTAGTAAGTGCCCACTTCTCACAGATGACTCATACTTGGTGAGACATTCAAGCCTGATGGCTTCCGAAGTTAAAGGCTGTTGAAGGGTCATAGTTCGACTAGTTCGAGCTTTAGCAACAAGAAGCTCCGAGCGCGAAACTGAAATGAAAAGGCCCTTTCTCCTCATTGTTTTCAATATATGAAGAAAAATAGAGTGATCTTGTCACGGTCATCTAGGTCGCTTGGTGGTTTCTGATGTATTTACACTATGGAGGTTTTACAGTAACATGCTCCGCGTCGTAAATATCTGCTAATCCCCGCAAGTTTTGGGGGAGGTCCATGATATCAAAGGCCCGCTAGCAGGACCTTCTGCTGGCTGCCCGGAGTAACTGTGGGTCCTCTTATTTTTTTTTTAGTAAAACATTGAACTGCGAGGCACCTATTTTTTTTTGTTTTTTTGTAGGGAGCAGTTGCCACTAGCGAAGTTGTGAAAGTCAGTCTGTTCACTAGAACTGCTGCAACCCAACTATGTTTGGCTCTGTCCTTTTTTGTACTGCCCATATTTTCTGAACCGCCTTCTCATCGTGGGTGTTCATCCTTTCTAGTCTATGACATGCTCAGTTTTCTTACCAGAGAAGTATCTCATATGAATACACCATTGAAGGGTCATGACATGGATACTAAATTAGTTTGGTGATTCTTGATGCGAAATCTGTGTTGGAAATTTATATACATGCCGAGAAAGAACAATTGCGGCTCAACATCTTTCTTTAGCACAAAAACCGCCGGCCGAGAATTGTGTGTCCACTGTTGCTATCACTCGTTTCCATGTTAACACCGTTGGGCATGAAATATGTTCGAGGTTCTAGGCAATCGGAGGCACGTGTTCATAATTGAAAATACATATTTGGATTCATAGAACATACATTATATGTTCTTAAATGTCTTGTATCATTCATACGTGTTTATTGGACACAGAAATTTCTCACACAAATGAGATTTTTTAATAGGGGAGCTTCTCGCTTGCTCACATACACCGAAAAGATTTGAAGAACCTTGACAACAACTACGTCTGTGGTCGTTGTTTCATTTACGGGAAAGAAACTTCCTACTAGGTTACAGACACTGAGCTGCTGCTGCTCTCTGCGTTTTCCCTTGTCGCCAAGTTTCCTCTCTGTGGTGTTCGTAGCCCCTTGTACAGCACAGATGCTACAACTTTTAATGTCTCAAGTACAGCCACGTTTTTTAATGGGCAAACGCTCGACTCTCATGGTGATACAAACACCGAAAGCGTGCCCACACGGCGTCTGGGCTGCGAAGACGGTGAACAACCTCTGCCTTTTACGAGCCTTGACGGTAGTGCATTTCATGAATACTTTGAGTTAAAATGTTCAGTTTAGTGATCCTGCACTTATGTCGGCTGGCGAGCGGGAATAGGGGAAGTGACGTGACGTGAAAACTATATATTATGTTCTAGCAAAGGGCAAGTAGTGGGGTTGGTGACCTCGCGGACTGAATAAATATTTTAGCTGTGTTTGAGACGTCTCTCCTTCCCTGTTTCTGCCCCTTCTACGCTTAAGTTACTATTTCATATCCCAGTCTCGGGTTAGGTTGCAACATGGTAAACACCCACCAGCTCGCTTGTACTTTAACCATTTTTTCATTAAGAACAGATATATTGCCCGCTGATGTGCTCCTCGCCATCTGCATTTTTCGTCGTTGCGCAGGCTCTGACTGCGTCCGCGCCCATGTGCTGAGTTTCGACTTCATGAATTGCGAGGTTCACTCGAATTGGGAAAGAATCAAAAGAGGTGGCAACAGCGCGAGGCAAAGAAGCTGGCGTTGGAGCAAATCGAGACCGTTCGGATGCAACAAACTGTCAAACCTGTCAGCTATCCTGAGGTTCATGATGACTCCACATTAGGCGGCGAGCTGATAAAAGATGCCTGTTACTCCCAAAACCAAAGGATCATCAACCCTGCCTCCAAGAGCTCTCCAGGCCACGGTGAGTTTCCAAAAGCCACAAAGTTAATCTTTTCAGGACCAGTGAATCCATTTGGAATCACTTCTTTTCAAACTCAACAGACAGTTTTAGGACCTATGACTCCAAGTGAAATCGTGTTAAATACCAAATTCAGCCTTTTAGCTATGTTCGCTGGCAACCCTACGTGCGACAGGAAAGTGCCACCATCAATGAAGCAGCGGGAATCTCGTATCGCGCCGATCGACGCTTTTTGCCGAAGTCGTCTAGAGTTTGTGAAGACTTCCCAGGTAAGAATAACAATTTATAGCTTCTTTAATCGTCAATATCTTTCAGCAGTGAACCTCGTAGAATCCCCTAAAGCAACTAAAATTGCCAGGGGTCGCCTACGTGTTCAAAACAACTTCGAACAGAATTACGATTCCAATAGGCATCATTGGTGCTTGCAGACTCGTTTCTGAGCAGTATGCTTCCATCAGATTGTACCAAATGCAACATTTGTGGACTTCTTTTTTTACTTTGCTTCCTCGTAATTTCCGTATTTTGTTCCTTTTTTCTATATACTACTCTTTTATTGGAACAGATGGCGTCTTTCAGCGCCATCAAGTTTTATGCCAAGAAAGAAATGCCGGCAGCTCTCCTCATCCCCCGGGGTGATGTATCCGATGTTGAAATGGAATAATCGGATAAAAAAAGCTAATGAGAGAGAAAAAATAAAATACACATATTAATTGTCGCTGTACCTGATGTTGGTTTTGAAGTCGAAATCGAAAACACCAGCGTACCACTTCCAGAAGGGTGTACAGGAGAAAGTGTTCAAAAAAGGGACCACTCGTCTGCAGAAAGGTGAAAGGTGTGGAGTTCAAAGAATTCAGTCCTCCAGCTGGCGAACTCTTGTCACCGTATCAGTATTTCGAGATGTTTTGTGATACTTCCATCTTTGAGAACTTTGCATTACAAACAAACCTATAATGGGTGCAGAAGACCGGAAACTGTTTCAAGACAACTGCGAAAGAAATGGAACAGTTTGTTGGCATTCATGTGATCTCTGGTGTCGTCAAGGTCCCGTCCTACAAAATGTACTGGAGTGAAGCCACTCGCTCCAGCACTGTCGCCGATGTGATGTCACGAAACAGATTCAGTAAAGTGAGGTCACAGTTCCACATCAACGAAAACATTCAGATGACTCCATCCACAGACCCTAACCATGACAGACTGTTCAAGGTTCGACCACTGCTTAGTCGAGTGTCGGAAAACATGGCTAAAATCAAACCTGATGAGTTCAATGCCGTTGATAAAAAGATAATTTCATTCAAAAATCGATGTGCTCTAAAGCAGCACACGAGACCAAGGTGTTTGCCCGAGCTGGTGCCAGTGGTTTCAGCTATGCGTTTGATGTGTTTGTAGGTAAAGGAACAATCATCCAGCCGTCTGACCTTGGCATCAGTGGGGATATTGTCCTCAGGCTTACAGACTCGCTGCCCCCAAGCAAGGGCTTCAAGGTGTCCTTTGACAACTGGTTCACATCGTATGGACTTGTGTGTGCACTGACAGAGGGACTCCTCTCTGTTGGTACGGTCCGACCCAACCGCCTCCCTAACTGCTCAGTCAAAAACTATGCGGCTTTGAAGAAAGAAGGTCGTGGAAGCTTTAATGTAACCACTGAACTAAAGAACAATGTCGCTGCTGTAAAGTGGTATGACAACAAGCCAGTGCACCTGGTATCATCATATGTTCGAGTAGCCACAACAGGCCAAGTTGAGAGGTGGAGCTCGATCAGCCGCAGCAACGTGATTGTGGAACGGCCTGCAATCGTTGGTGAATACAACCAATTCATGGGGGGCGAGGACTTAAGCGACATGCTGGTGGAGCTCTACCGGTGACGCATACGAGGTAGAAGGTACTATCTTCGCATCGTGGTCCACGTCATTGACATTTGCATTGTCAACTCCTGGCTTCTCTACCGAAGACACTACTCTCAAGATGGCACACAGCATCAGCCACTTGTGGAATTCCGAATGCAGATTGCACAGGCACTTCTCAAGGCAGGAACAGCAGATGTAAGGAAGCGTGGCCGGCCTCCCTCTATTGAGACGCCTCCTCCAGACCAAAAAAGGCAATGGACAGCCGAGGAAAGTTATAGACATCCGTTTGGATATAATTGGCCACTGGCCTGTGCGCTCCAAGAAACGAAGATGCAAACTCTGTGTGGTGTCATACTCTCGAATACTCTGTGAGAAATGCAACATGCATGTGTGTGTAAACAAATACAAAAACTGCTTTAGAGCATTCCATGTCAAGTAGATGGTCACAAGTCAGCTCTGATGTGAACTTTAAGGTACAGGAGGTACCAATGCCAAATGAACTGATTCAATAAAATGACAACAATAACACCAAATTAAATTTTGTGACGGTTTTGACCCACTTGCTACCAAGGACCCAGAATTAGAATTAGGTGTGACCAATTTTATAGCAAATTGCTGAAATTTGGGCCTGAAAGGGTTAAAGAGCGGAACAGCCACCTGCTCTGGTGCACGGAATGGCGTCTCCTGGATTACACAACAGCCAGGAGAGTCTGTGGTGAACCCTTCATCGGCAGTTCTGCCTGACAGGCACTTCGAGATAATGAGCTCCGCCGCTTCAGCCTCAGCTTCAAAGTCAGCCGCTTCAACCTCTGCGCAGGGCGCACTCCGAAGCGACGAGAGCCCAAGCACTGAGACGTCTGATCGGGAGCGCCTAAGAATATGGGCAGTGAAGCATACCATCAAACACGTTACCTTGAACGATCTTCCCGCGTTTTTCGCGCCCAAATTTCGAAAGCTACCGACTGATGCCAGGACACTGCTGCACACTTTCAAAGTCACAGAAATTCATCAGTGCAGCTCGGGCGAGTACATTTGTATCTGATGCAAAAATTGGATACAGACATGCCTGCGCTCTGGAATTGCCGACGGCAAAGATTCGTATGTTATGCATCTTCACATCAACATGGACGGCCTGCCTCTTTTCTCTGGCTCACAGAAGCATGTTTGGCCAATTCTGTCCATGTCATTGGACGACACAAAGGACGCAGCACCCTTCCCTATCAGCATTCACTGCGGTCTCAACAAGCCTGATGACATCAATGTCTTCCTTCAGAATGCCATCTGTGAATTCAAGGAACTGCTCCAAGTAGGCGTACAGTGCAGTGGAGCAACCGTTTCTGTTCTACTACATCTACTACATTTAGTGGTGTGCGACATGCCGGCAAGGAGATTCAGAAGGAATTTGAAGGCCCACAATGGCTATTTCGGATGCGATAAGTACGTTCAGAGAGGCTGCTGGAGAAGTAGTATGACTTACCCGAAAGGCGACGCTCTACTTCGGACTGATGCCTCCTTTCGAGACACGGAACCGCTAGAACATTACAATGGTATTTCGCCCTTCATGGAACTGGAGGGCCTGAATATGGTGGTCTAGTTCCCTGTGGACCCGATGCACTGTGTCCAGCAGCGCGTAGTGAGAAAGCTGCTGCAATATTGGACACAGAAGGGTCCCAGGTGTTTCCACCTGCCCTCTGCCAACATTGCGTAACTCTCGGAAAACCTCAATGCCGTAAAGTCTTCCATGCCAATACGATGAGCCGTGCTCCTCGTTACTTATTCAGGACTCGTACGTCGCAAGCCCCTCATCACGCCTGTTCCTCATCCTGCTCAGCTTGCTCGCAGAAAAGTGTTTTTATTGCCACATCGAAGAGGGTTTGCTTGCCTGCCGATTCTACACACATTGAAGTAAATGCACGCCTTATGGGATCTGTGGCCCCTAGTTTTGACAAGTGTTTCAGTACACAAATATGACCATTCACAGCACATGTAAGAGAGTTTTCTTTTGACGGTTAAGGTACTCCAAATTACGCGACACTGCTAGCACGAACAAGACTTTGATATTTTGTTTTCATTTTACTTCAAACTGCATTTGCGGGCATCAAATCTCACCACGTCGGTTGGCTTTTCAAATTAGCACTTTCCTGCAATCTTCTGGTTTTGCCAACAACCATTTAATTCCAAGAGAAAGAGAGAAAAACTCTCAATTCCTTGTACGCAATCGCCATGTCTAGCAGTGTACAGGCCTGTTTATTTTTCTTAAGGCTTGTAGACAGACATACATTTTTAGCAAGAAATAAGAGATGCAAAAACCAAGTTAAATTGTTAACACCTCGTAACTACCTTTTATGTGGGATGTGATGTCAACTTCGTTGTAATGAGATGAGAGCCTCCATTTTTACTTGCCTTAGAACACAGCTGGTACATATCTTGTCTTGACGCTTCTACACTAGTGTGAGGGGTCAGTTTTTCTTATATGATTGCTCAAGCACACCTGGAATAGCTTCTATATTAAAATACATTGTTGTAATTCATTGTTCATATTACACCTGTAAAAAATTCTGATTTCAAATATTTGCTGTTCCAGTTGTTATTCCTATCTACGTTTACATATAGCATGGCCGGGAAGTTACGAGAAACAAACCTCGGTCTCGCATAATTTTGTTCAGGTTATTGCTATAAGATTGCAGTGAGATTGATTTGTGTGTTTGTTAAATAAACTATGTCATAAGGATGTTACTTGCTGGACATTATTGCTATGCATGATAAGTCTACAATGCACCACAAATAACAAGAAAAACCCTATAGGGAAAACGTGAAATGGTAGTACACACTATTGACACACTTTAAATCAACAATTGTTTTTATATTACTTTTGCAGTGTCTCACTTCGTTGCGATTACAATTTCAGTTTGTGTCCCACTTTATTACATGACCATTTCAGCCACACCGCTTGACTGATATTATATTGAAGTTAAATATTATTATCATGATATATTATTTACCATGAGCTTCAAAAGCAGTCACATTCAAAATTATGCATTTTAATATAAGTTACATTAGGATATATACGTTTCACATACATAACATGTCAGCAACAGTACTTGTAGGAGGCAACAGCACTTAAAATATTTCAGGAACTCTCATTACCAATCTACTTTTCTTGAGCTGCAAGACCACAACAAAGTGAGGAAGGTGTGAGATAGTCTGCGAGTTTGAGTGTGCAGTACTTTCGCAAAGTGATAAGGATAACTAAACTCAGTAAAAAATATATGCCGTTTCATTATCATGTGCAACGTCTTCCAAGAAATGCCGTATGTCCACATAGCAGATTTACCATTCTGACTGAGCAATAGCTTGTTTACGAGGCTCCATATTTAATTTTAACTGAGATCCTGGTGGCATTGTGTAACCAGTTTTCATGTGTGACAACTTGCCCTTTACCACACTAAAAAGATGCTCGGTACCAAAGAGATATCAAATGTGTTATTCATCCTATTTTTTCATGTCAGGCAGGATATTTCTGTAAGTAAAGAGAGTATACCCACTGCAAGGTGTGCCGGTAACTACTCTGCATCTATTAGGATAATGCCAGAATATCCGGTGAGGAGCAGCAATTTTTACTCTAATTTCAGCAGTAGCGTATGCAGCATTGGTGATATAAGGCATTTAATGATGTTAGTGTTACCAAATGTGGTGCTTTTGCCGCAAGGCATGTAAAAATACTTTGCAATGATTTTCTTTTCTACATCACCACTGCAGCCCCCGATTTCATCAGTACTCACATAATTTACCATTCTGCTCTAACATTTTTTTTTATTTAGGGCATCCTCAACCTCCTTTTGTTTCCTTGTTGACCTATATTGCAGAAACACCTCTTCAGGAACAATATGTTGATCAGTCACCAGTCGCATGAACTGTTGACTGGCCACATATGCTGACTGACTGGCCTGTTATTTATTCTAGGTAGATCATGAGCCCTTCTTTAACAAGTCAGAAAATTACTGTTGTGGCGGTGCTGCGAATGAGAAGACGACGAAAAGGAGGACAGGAAGAAGGCGCGAGAAAAAGGACGAATGGCGATGAACGTTGAACGCCGAACGCTGGGATTTTAAACCGTCTTGATTTTCCTAACATTACATTCGAATACACAAAAACAGCAGAAAATCAACCGTGATTGGTGTTTTTCGTCTTCCCCCCTTAGTCTTGTGTTACCAGAAGAGGAAACATTGTTCATCCATGTATTTCCAGAATGCACATATCTGGTATCTATATAAAAGTAGTTTCAAAGTTTTGAAAGTGCTCATACCTTGTCTATTTTTCTTTTTTGTCTATCTAGAGTCTAGTGTAAGGATCTGTGAGATGCAGTTTCTAAAACATGCTTGTAGGGATGTGCAAAAGAGGAAGAAATGAGATGTCTTGTTGGCTAACAGTTGACATTGTTATGAAATCAACAAAAGGCGAGCGATCCGGCCGATCGCTCTAGAACCCGCTCAGATCACGACCAGAACGAACGTGTCTATTGGCTTCGTCCTGCAGGAGCTGATGTTTTTGGCGAGATTGCTGCTCCGAAATAACTGGCTGTTTCCTGGAAACTACACGGCAGCCCAGTGAGTTGGAGCTCACACATCCAGCAATGTCCCGATGGTGTATGTATAAAGCGGTAGAACTAGTACCTATTCGCGCACCACCAGGGTGCAATGGTCTTCACAGATGTCAATGTATGAACCGATGTAAAGAGTACCCATTCGCACCACCAGGGCGCGCAGGCCTTCACCCTTGTAAATAGTGACTCTGCCATATTAAACTCGTTATTTGTGGGTGGTTCCTTCTAGTAGAAGCGTCTCTTCTTTAGCGTTTCGGGCGCGACACAACACCGGCGAACCGACCTTTAGGTCATGGCATCTCAACTGGCTACACCCTATAGACTAGTCGGCCCGAGCCGACTAGTCTACGTCTGCCGCTCTCCGCCGTCACTTCGGGCTTTGTTTTTCCAGACACCCGCAGTTTGGAACGTTAGGGTAGTATTGGCATGGGTACCCGGTAGCTATTGCAGTTCCCTACGTTTGCTCATTTACCCGGTTTGTATCGGTTTCAAGCACCAATTTCTTGGCTTTCAAACAGTTTTTCACCGTCTGTTTTGAATCCGATTCATGGCTTGCCGACAGAATTCAAGATGGCGGCTACAACCGCGGCCATTTTCCTTCACGCAGCCAAGCTTTGCGGATAAGATGGTATGAATCAGAAATACCGGCCTTGTCAAATCAGGGCCATATCAGTTAACATTGCTCGCTTGTTTTTTACAGGCTGAGAATGTATGAACATTTATCTGTTCAGCACTAAGAAAACAGAGTTGCTAAAGCTGAACAAAACACAACGAGGCAGAGGGCCTTAGAGCGATAAACTGGCAGCTGAAAGTGACTCCCAATCGGCCGCCGCCATTTGCACATTTTTGACCACTAGACACGTGACGTGACCTTATAGTTTTACGTCTAGATTTTAACGAAGAACCGCGCACAAATATTTGCGTGTTGATCTTAAATAACAGTACCAACAAGATAAGCTATGTTTAGTTAGTTTTAAGTCCAAAATGTGCTTTTACGACACAAACTCGGGCAGCTTTGCAATGCCTCCACTAGATGCCGTCAGCAGTGGTGCTGTATATTGGATTTTTATCAGAGCTAGACACTGATCTCTGGGGCTAACAGTATTGAAAAAATAGTTTTATGTTTTTTACAGTGATCGCAATACAAATCTCGGCTCAGTTTTAAGTAAAAGCCTCAGGATTGGATACGGTCATGTGTCTAGTGGTCAAAATTGTACAACATGGTGGCTGCCAAGTGTGGGTCACTCTTGCCTGGTGATTGGGATACCAGTTTATCGCTCTAAGCCCCTCTACCTCGTTAGCAAAACATCTTTTGCTGCTGCGTACAATTTCATTATATTCTTATTTTTTGTTTAGGATTCAGTCTGTGCTGACAGATTGTTCACATTGTTGTTTGCTTAATTGTAATCTCTGCAAGACATTTGTTTTTTTTTTTATTAAAGAAAGAAGTGGAGCCACCCAGGTCCCATGAAAATGAATCGTCAAGGCCTGCAAAAAAAGCAGAGGCCTGCTAATTAGGAAGCTCCGACTGCCAAAGTGAGGCAGAAAAAAAAATAGCCCGGAATCGTCGAATGGGAGAGCTGTTGCCACCAAAAAGTCACAGCCATGCTCCTCGGCGTGGTCATTTGGACAGATTCAAATAGTGATGACAAGCAGTATCTGAAGAGTGAGCTCCAGAGAGAAAACAGGACAATCAGGCGTCTGGAGCAAAAGCTAGAGCGGTCAGAGCAAACGAACCATCGCCTGACGAATGCCTACTGAATAAGATTGGTAAAATTTCCTGTATTAAAATAATTTTCTTCAGTTTTCTTATTTCCCCGTGCTTTGTATTTTTATTGTACAGGAGTGACAGCTAACAGCACAAAGCTGCCATCATCATCTGTGAGGGCAGCAAGGAAGCTGCCCACTATTATGCCTACAGCATCTACTTCGCAAGCATCCCAAGTGCCCTCTCACGTGGCCCTGCCTGTTGCAGGTAGATTTATATTGTGCATATTATGTATAAAACATTGGAGCATAAAGATCTCCAAGTGCTTTTGCGCTACACTGGTTTTGCACATAGCCCTTAAATTTTGGCTAATGCAGCAAGGGTGGCAAAGGTGTGAGTGATAGCATTTTCAAGCAGACGATAGTAGCCACTAAGACTTTATCAAACACACATGTGTGTGCTAAAGTACTACTGTATAAGCTCTTGAAGAAACCAGTGTAGTGAATTCTCTTAATCTGAAAACTTTGCTGACAGAAAAAGCGTCCAAATTTTCAGAGCGGTCGGTGGTGGGGACGTGGCTCCCTCTCCCTGTTCCCGTCGGCTTTACTTACATGATTCACGTCCACAAGTCTCTTGAGATTGGCTGACTATAAAGCTATCACTTGAAAACTATGACACTCTCCTAACAATGGGTAACTGACACCACCACCTTGTTTTACAGTGAAGCTGTATACCTCTACCAGCCAAGGAAATTTTCGTGTTGGCGTTGTGAGCAAAAAAACTCCCGGCGAACAATTGAAAGCAAAACAGCATATCTCCTTTGAAATTAGGCACACAGCATACAGCTCAGTATCTGTTTCAATAAAGATAAAGAATAAAAAAAAAAAAAACAAGCATCAAAACCACATGATGGATTATAAGGCGCGTGTGAACAATAGGAACACACTCCCACGTGTTCCGGTAAAGATTAGGTTTGCAGCTGCTTCGAAAGAGGTTGACGTCATTCGAAGCCCTCGTGTGAAGTGCAAACTGCATAATGAATGATAACGGCACCTGCGAACAATGTGAAGTACATTCCTTCTCCCCGCATGTGTTTTCGTGTTGGCATTCTCACGGAAAAAAAGACTTCAGAAGATTGAAGCTAAACGTACAAACACCACGCATACAACATACAGCACAACATTCGTTTCAATAAAAAATAAGCACAAAACAAGCATCCAAACCATATAATGAATGATAAGAGCTCCTGAAAACAATGTGAAGCACGTAGCGCTCACCGCATACATTTCCGGTGAAGATCACTGTTGCCCAAGCTGCCGCGGCGACGGCAACTTGAGACGTGGGGAGCAACGTCACTAGCCTTTTATATATAAAAGAAGAACCCGCCCATACCCCGTTTCACTGTATGTCCGGACGCAGCGGATGCTACAAGCTATCTTAGCCAATCCCATTCTGTGGACGTGGCCCGTGATACGCTTTCCGCGCGTCGCTGTGTCCCCTCTCTAAGGTCACGTGACACTCACATGGCCTCCGATTGGCTTCAATGGCTCGTAACATCCGCTGCGCTCAAACGTAAGATGAAACGGAGTATAGCAACTGATTTCATTGTTGCTGCAGCACCGTGATGAATAGGCCACGCATAGTTAGGACTCCCGAGGAGCAGTGTGAATACTAGGAGCGGCAAAGGGAAAAGAAACGGCGATACGACCAGCGGCGGCGGCTTCTGCAATCGGCGGCGGCATTTTGTATAGTGCAGTAGGCAATTGTTGCACGGTGATACCACAGCTTCGCTGACCAGCCACCTCCACAGTGTGGATTGGAGCCACAATTTTTTTAGTTTGTCAAGTCTGCTTCTGCTGCTTCAATTATTTTGGTTTCTAGAGCAAAGATGATTGGAAGTCAGGAGCAGTTCCCTTAACTTTCTAGAAAATATAGGGTTGCATGTGCGGGTTCCTTAGCAACCTTAGTGTGCAATGGGAGTTTGGTTTGATGTAAAAAAGGGTAAAGTGTACTGTACAGGGGGAGGGGGGACAAAAACAGCCTTGCGATGTGCAGCAATGCAAAAAAAACTTTGCCTCGTGAAGGGACTGCAGTAGTGCACCCTAAACGTGAGAGCAAGGTTGCGGACTTTGGTCATTAAACTCGAGCTGCATAGAATTGGAGTAATGCTTAAGTGCTTATTTCGTTGCTTGCTTTCTCCCCATTTGACACGTGCTCCAGAGCATGATTTCAGATCCATGTTTGGCAGCTAACAATCAGACATCCGTGGGGAATAAAATGCAGCTTCATGTGACTCATTTTACCACCCTTTCATGTCAATCATCATAATTCTAACAAATTTCTAGTTCCCGATGAGGTCAAATCAATGGAAGTTTACTATAACAGTACTCCCCCAGGCAACTTCAACATGGTCAATGACCAGCTGTACGACACTATTTACTGTAAACGACATAATTTTCACGGGCTCAAATTTTCGCGAATCGGGCCAAACCTGAAAATTTGAAATTATTCGCGGGTACTAATTTTCGCGAACCGAGTGTAGCTTCGTAGCGTTCACATATTGCCCGAATTGTTCGCGGGATGTATTTTTCGCGTCTTTAGGCGATTCGCGAAATCCGCGAAAATTAGGTCCTTGCGAAAATTTAGTCGTTTACAGTATTTATTTTACTATCAGATGCACCATACCTAGCATAACAGCTGTCACCACAGCTGGCACAACTGGTCTGCTCGGACGGGGTCTCTTGTAGCACGGAAAGAAACGACGACTTGCCAAAGGATGCAGCCATCGGTCCTGTGGCTGGTACGTCCAAACAAAAATGCACGGCATATCTTCACAACTATAACAAGATAATGAATGCACAGTTGAACCTCATTGATATATTGAAGAATTAAAAACCATTTGTGCTGGTCTTACTGTTCCAGGAGTAAGAGGGGAGTGCTGCCATTCGATTCTAGTCATTCCAAGGTGGTGAAGAGAGGCATCGCCGTAACCTGCTTGAAAACTGAAAAGTATAACTGATAGGCTAAGAGAGCCCGTGCCCTCTGTGAGGTTATTGCCCTCGGGCAATCTCGCTATTCATTGTGACTCGCACCCCACCCATGAAGCCGCTTATTTGGTTTAGTTTTGCGTTGACGCGAGGACGTACACCTGCGCACTATGCAAAACGAAAGCTTCGAAAGGAACGCGAATCTTTCCACCGATAAGTATGTGGATTATTGAAGTTCATGAAATTGCTCTGATAATATAATTATATTCGTGAACTCGAAGGCAGTTGGTAACCATGTGTGGGACGCCAAAGGTCTGCCTCCATCAGGGGGGTAAAGGTGGGTGAAGAGGAGTGGCAAATCCCGTGCGCCGACATCTCGAGTCCCGAGTGAAAGATTGCAAAAGAGAGCAACAAAACACGAGAGGAAGAAACCAATGTTGCTAGCTGAAAGACGACAGTCGCAATGGTAATCGCAAAGACTGAAAACTCTCAGCAATATAAACGGTGATAAGTTAACGTCGTAAACTAAATTTTGACTTATTCTAACGCATATGAAAAGCAATTAACTCATTACGCTGCATTAACTTCCCTTCTGTCAAAATCTCGGAAATGTGGTGATTGCGCGGTTTCGTATTCCTCAGGCCGCGCCCACTCGCGCCCCACCAGCAAAGCTGCTTATCTGGTTTAGTTTTGCGTTGACGCGAGGAAGTACACCTGCGCGCTATGCAAAAAGACAGCTTCAAAAGGAAAACAAATATCTTTCCACCGGTAAGTATGTGGATTGTTGAAGTTCATGAAACTGCTCTGATGATATAATTATATTCGTGAAATCGAAGACAGTTGGTAACCATGTGTGAGACGCCAAAGGTCTGCCTCCGTGCTCCACCGCTTGCGGCAGCCAGAATACATGGGAAAATGGCGAACCTTTTCCTCCAAAGTTAGTATGCTATATGACCTCTATGCTACAGCGCGAGTGCGGCCACCGGACGGCCATCTTGCATGCCGTTTTTTTTTTTGTTTTGCTAGCGTCGCGGATGCCGGCGGCAGCGTGCTAAAGACACGATTTTACTCGTTCATCGTCATTTGCCGGAGACGTTCTTTAAGATCCTGTGTGAGCCGTGATACTTGCCGTTGAGAACACGTGGAAATCTTTATAAAAGCGCAGTGCCGCAGGAAAAAGGAACAAGTCGTCGAAAGCAAGTTTCGCGGGTCTCGCGGCGCGTTCAAAGCTTCCTTGGCACCCCGAAGTGCTGTGTCTCTGTGCCTTCGCATGCTTGGATATCGATCAAGAACCGACACCGTATGGACGCAATTTGTGAGTGCAATGTGCATGAAGCCGTATGTGCCTCTAGATCAGCGTCTTACTTTCCTCTGCCGACTGTATACTTGCGGCACTCGTGGTCCAGAAACGAGCTTGATCCAGCGTAGCAATGAAAGAGGGGGGGAAGGTACGTCTTTTTTTCGCCATTAGAGAATTTACAGAATACTGCGCACAACAGCTCCTCATCACTGATCAGTGCTGGCTCATTATCAACCTACTTATTTGCACTTGACGCTTGAGCGCGACTTCGCTTAATTGTGATCGGTCAACAGATTGCACATGACCATGTAGGCCATGCTTCAAGATTTTCGTTCTCGCCGTCTTGTACTTTTGCCTTCGAAAACTCTCCCTGCACCAGAGCGTTGCTCTATTTGTGATCCCATGTGATCCATTAGAATAGATTTAGAACATAGCAATCATTAATAGTACATAAGAACACATACAAATCACCCCCTCCCCCCCTTTATTAATAGCAACTCACCGGAAGAGCTGGATGATGCAGAACTCCATGGCCGATATTTATATATATGATCTAAAGACATCTACGCATGACACACCTTCAAAACAGTGGTGCTGCGTCGATTCTTGATCAGTGTCCAAGCGTGCGAAGGCACAATAATGCAACACTCGGCGTGCCAAGGAAGCTTTGATCACACCGCGAAACCGGCGACACTTGCTTTTGACGAGTTGTAACTTTACATGCAGCTTCATACACATTGCACTCGCAAAACACATCACACAGCGTCGATTCTTGATCGGTATCCAAGCGTGCGAAGGCATAGAGACACAGCACTTCGGCGTGCCAAGGAAGCTTTGAACACGCCGCGAAACCGGCGAAACTTGCTTTCGACGAGTTGTGCCTTTTTCCTGCGGCACTGCGCTTTCGTATAAATTTCCATGCGTTCTCAACAGCAAGTATCACGGCTCACACAGGATCTTAAAGAATGCCTTCGGTGAATGACGACAAACGAGTAGAAAACAGGCCTTCAAGATGCTGCCGGCGGCCTCTGCAACACTAACAAACGAAACAAAACGGCATGCAAGATGGCCGTCCGGTGGCTGCACTTGCGGAGCGGGTATGCGCGATCCAGCAATTGTCATAGAGATCAGTGGTATCATATATTAAAACACTATATAGCTCCTACGCAGCAGAGTAACGCAATCTTTTGATCCGCGTGTTTTGCAGACACTATGGCCGACAGAGGAGCTCGGCGTGAGTCACGTGGTACTCACGCTTACAGGAGGCTCCCGCCCTCTGGGAAAACACACGAAGATCGACGAAACACGGCCGATTAAAAAATAAACGCCAAGTTCACACCTTTCGAAACTAGTCTGTTTTGAAGTTGGTAAAGCACTTACTTAACACTTTACCAAGGTTTTCATATTATTGGACGCGTGTGAAAATTTTGAGAAGGCAATTTCCAAGGCAATGGTGCTTGAAGCAGATGATTGTTTTACGCAGTGGAGATAGACTTTATGGCTTGGCCGGAGCGGGTCACGTGAACGGTGTGACGTTGCCGTGTCATCTGCTGCATGATGCCGCTCAAACAATTTAAAAAAAGTTTTTACATGGCACACAACGTAGCGCAAATCATTGCAAACTGTTCCTTTGCTATGTCAAATATTATTGTCTTTCCGTATGTCCCCAACATATTAAAAAAACAATAATTTTCTCACGTTCCCCGTGCATTTGTGACCGGAGTTGGGACCCCAGGGCGTTCGCCGCTAGTCGCCGAGAGATGGCATTCTAGATTGTAATACTATGCTCCGAAGGAGCTATATAGTGCTCTATCATATAGAATACAATGAGTACTTGTCAGTGTCACTTCTCTTTGAATACTTTAAATGTCAGATGTTTAGGCTGGGCGTTCTGTTACCTCCTTTACAGACCGCCCTGCACAGGACATTCTCAATAGCATCTGTGCTGGTGATGATTGCAGTGATATCGACCTTTCTGAGGCAGTGACGAGCAGTATTTGGCTTCGGAACAACCTCTACCAAATCCCGAAGAAAAGTCGTCAGACGATTAGGATGAAGAGAGCATGTCAGGCGGGGAGTGCGCTTCATCAACAGTGAATTGTGGACAATGGAAAAGAGAGCTACTTAGCGGGAATCCAAGTTTGTTCTCGGAAGAGTTTTCCGAACCTGGTGTCCTCGATACACTACTTGGGTTCTTCAGACAATTTGTCACTGTAGTTATGATAGATTCTCTTACTGAGCAAACAAACATCTACAGCACTAAGAAAATGGGGGTGTGTGCGGCCACAGCCAGGGCTGAACTAAAACAATTTTTGGAAATATATTTGCAGATGGGTTTGGTTCAGATGCCAATTGTAAAGCAACTTCATATGAAGCCGCGGTGAAGCTTCGCGTGTTCATTGCAGGCGTGGCAGACAGTCTGTTGAAAGCAGAGAAGAATGTGAGAGTGAGAATGCTGAGAAAATAAGTAATGCAAGTTACCCGTTACTGATTTGAAAGTGTAACGAGTATGTTACTGTGTTACTAAAAAGGTAATGCATTACCGCATCCCCATTACTAGTAACATGTTACCACCAACACTGTGCACACGTCAGGCTAAACGTCTCAAATTTACAATTTCTGAGGGGCCAGGGCAGTATGGCTGCAAATGTGGTTTGAAAATCATCATGCTGTAGCGATTATTATACAAATATGTGCCAGTATAATGCCCATATACATATGTACTACCCGAAGTGGAGATTGAGCCCAGAATGCATGAGCTTATCTCTCTACAGGCTCCACCTGTGGTACACTCACATTTGGCTACCAAATCCCCCCCCCCCCCCTCCCCACCTCAGTAAAAAATTTACCAAAAGAAATCGGTTATGGGAGGCAGGTTAGATTTTGATTAGATAATCTAGTGTTATGGTCATGGTTACCTTTCCAAATGAAAAAAAAAAGAGTTAATAGACAAAGGGAGTCAGTTATGTTTTGAAACTATTCATTTTGTTAGTAACACTGTTTATTGCACAAGGGAGTTCTTCCATGCCAAGGGAGTTCTCCCTAGGTTACGTGATGCTGTGCACGGAGTGATGATTTCAACCACCCGACGAGGCATGGGAATCATCTCTTTCTTTCAGCAGTGTTGCAAGTCTTTATCTGGGCGGTGTTGTACCTCAACGAGTTAATATATGTTATGAGTCAGAGAGACAATATCTGATGTTTTCAAGAATTTGAGTAATTATCATCTCAACATCTTCATTATGGAGGTTGCATGCAGATAATATGTGCAAGGGTGTGAAGTTTAGTGGGAGTGAACAATCATGAAAAAGATTTGGTCGTTTTGTCTCTTGATGCTGATGCCTTTATTGCAGTGGAAGAATTGTGATGTATTTTTTTCTTCACGAGGTAATATTATTTTGATTGTGGAGTGGACACAAAAATGTTGTGCCCTCGAATGGAGCCCCGTGCACACCTTTCAAAGAACTGTGTATGATAATAAATCCTTTAAAGCCACGGTCACGGAGGCGCGAAACCTGACGCCCTAGGTTAGGTATGCGCGCGTGCGGCAGCCACGACGGGGGAGGCCTGCTGCTGTTTTGGTTGTTGTTCGTGCACCAAAAGCTTTCTGAAACATGAAGCGGCGCGCCTCTATCGCGACGAATAAGTACGGCAGTTTCGGTTTCGGTTGCTGGAATTACCGCGAAGTGGTGTAGACAGGAACCACATCCTCGTTTCTAGGCCGACCCCCGAGTTCCGATTATATTTTTTTTATAAAAACTATCGGTCTAGATTCGAATAAATACAGTAGATGATGCAGTCGTCCGCGAAGAGCCGCATGCGTGAGAAAATATTAGTTGCCACGTCGCTAATAAAAATTCGAAAAAAAAAATGAACCAAGAGCACTGCTGTTACAATGATAGCTGAAGCGCAGCTCCTCGGCGGGGCGCTGATACTTGTATTTTAGCTGCACCACGCCTGGCAACAGCGGCAAGTGGTCGTGTTAGAAGATATAATCAGTTCATTAACGGTTTGGTACCGTAATTACCCGATTCTAACGCGCCCCCGATTCTAACGCGCACCCGTTTTTCCAGGCCAACAAACCAGAAAAACTTTCACCTCCGATTGTAACGCGCACGGAACTTCGTGATCAAGAACAACGAATGCGAGAGAAACAGGCGATTTATTTACCGAAGTAGTCACTCATCTCACTCTTCGTCGCTCTCCGAGAGCTCTTTGTCGCTCTCCGCTGACCACAACATGTCGTCCTCGGTGCCGTCAAGCGCGTTCGCTATGCCACACTTCTTAAACGAGCGTTCAGGCCGGTTCACACAGTTGCGTTTGACTGCGTTGCGGCGAGAACCGAAAGCGAGTCACCGGCACATCTGTGCTTCGTATGAAGCGTGCAATCCAATTCAAGGAATCTTCTTGGCACGCGATATAAGCAGCAGGGATGACCTGGTGTCTCGCTGCCGCAACGCAGTCAAACGCAGTCAAACGCAACTGTCTGAACCGGGCTTTCAACCATGGCCGAAGGGATCGTGGCCCACGCCTCGCGCGCCCATCCCGAGCGTCTCGAGAGGCGCACGCTTCAGCCGACCGCTCGTCGTGAACGAGTGGGAGCCGCTCGTCAGCCACTCGTTGTACAGCACACGAACGCGATCTTTCACGGACGCGATCATTGCGCGCAAGTAAGCGCAAGTGGGACGACTTGCGTGAACGCAGAAGGAACAAAATGGTTGCTAAAAGCACGGAGGAAAGATGGCAAAAAGCTTCGGCGCCATCTTGAGATGGCGATGGCAATGGGTGGAACGAAATTTCCGCTGTTTTGACAGTTTCGGTTTCGTATCCGATTCTAACGCGCATGCGATTTTTTGACCTATTTTTCCGGAAAAAAGGTGCGCGTTAGAATCGGGTAATTACGGTATGTTCTTGTGTAATTCGCAGGCCTGATGGCCTAGTCCTTTTCTTCGCGAGTCTCCGTTCCAGCACTGCTCGGACATTCATTTTCAAGTTTCACGTGAGTCTGCGTTCCTGCACCACTCGACCATCCATTTTCACGTTTCACATGAGTCTTCGTTCACATGCCAAATTTGATAATGGAAGATGATTTGAAAGAAATAAAGTCCAGTGCTAAATTAATGAAATCTGTAGAGCACAGGGGCCTGGGTTCTACCCCACAACTTTGCAGCTGGCAGAAGCATTTTGTTCGTTAGATTTGTGCTCACCGGCGCATGTGCTGTGGTACCGGCGATGAACACACGGCTACGCTTGCACGGTGATTGACATTGACACACAGCGACGGACACATGACGATATACATGCGCTGCAAAATGTACCCCCTAAAATCAACTACTGATAATAGCCGGTGTAAAAAAAATTGCACAAAAAAGCACCCCCCACCCTCCCCCCCCGGGAAAATGGAAAGTCTACGCCACTGATTGCAGGAGACAAACATTGAACGTGGCAATCCCATATGTCACACCATATCGGCCAGCCTCCATGTTGAAATGACTACGAAGTCGAGTTCAAAATAGGTCCAACCCAGTCTTGAAATTTGGGCCCTTCAAGTTCGCTTCAAGATCGGTTCAAGTTAAGGTGCAATTATGAAGCGCGCTTGCTCGTCTCAAGGCAGACCTGAGCAAGTTGAAGCTCGGCATCAAAACAAGTCACTTCTATGAATTCGGGTGTTAGAAGGAGTAGTAAATAAATAAGTGAATATTTAAGCCCACACCGATAATGAATCCAGTGTTTGATGCTTACATCATTATTCTACATTTATAAACTAGTTGTGAAATCATTTGAAATGAGGAAAGGCCGTCAACAGCCATCTGTACAACTTAGAAAAGTAATTCACCTAGGTATGTATGCACTCATCGACAGTGATTATGCATAGCTCGGCGCGTCCCCTTTGTTGGTTGTTTGGCTGACTCGTTTTCCTGAGTCAGGGAATCCTCGTACCGAAAGAGGCACACACAAAAGCCCACGAAGCGAAAATCGGCACGCGCTGTCGTGGCGCCTCGTTTGCACCTAGCAGACGACAAAGACGGAGTATGATATTCCGCCGCATACGGTATGATGATGATTGGGGTTTTTTGGCGCAAGAGCAACTTAGGCCATATTGCGCCAAACAAAGGTTTTTCCAAGGGGCTGAAGAGTATAATCTATAAGAACTGCAAGTTACAGCTTGTGATCCTCTTAGTTTTCAGGTTGAAAATCTAATGAAGACCATCTAGAGGCCTTGGTCTGTAGATTGTCAGCTGGGGAAGTTTTGCTCTATTTTTAGCCACTCATCTCTGCGCCCCGCCCCCTCTCTCCCCCTGCCCCGTCTCGCCCCTCATTTCAGATTAATAGAATGTTGCATGAAAGAGCCATATGCCTCCATAGAATCTGCACCTTAGCATGGTAGCCAAACCCAGAATTTCCACCTCTGTGGTGCTCTCTTTCTGTCACCTTTGAATTGCAGGCTAGGTAAGGGACCTATATTTACACAAATGAAATGCTCACAAACTGCGGTGTGTGAACAGCACCTTGTGTGTAGCTAGTATGCAAGATATTGGCTTCCCCTATCCCTCAACTAATCTTTGTGATCTGACAATTCTCTTTACAGGTGCCATACAAAGTCGCGCTCAAGGGTGCAGCGTTGACGCGATGGAGAAGCAACTGGCGGGCAGGGGCAATAAAGTTAAAAAGACGGACACTCCACTGGTGGCTCCAACCGCCTTTGACGATGAGGGACACTCTGGCTGAGGAGCTAGCTGCTATGGATGCACGAGTCACAATAAAGAACATCACGGTAAAAACATTTTGTATGTTCCCTTCTTGTACTACCCAGAATATGCATCTGGGTGACGGATGAATAGGACATGTCATCTCAACAAGTATACAATAATTGCCATAAGTATACTGTATACATGGAGAAAGCCAATAGACCATTTGCAGTCTTACCCAAGCGCCCCGGCGCGCGCGCGAGGAATCTTGGGATCGGTGTTCTCTCGGCCCCCGTCGTCTGGCTGCTCTCCGTTGGAATCGCATTACCTCGCCCTAGACGTCCTTTTCATTTTCGTTGTTTAACCTTAATCTCCCCCTTTTTTATCTACTCCAGTGTATTTTTCTTGTTCATAAGTGTATCTATTTCGTTCAGCGCGTTGGATGTCAGCGCGATGGATGTCATCCCCCCTGGGATGATGACCAGGTCGCATCCTTCGTTGGCGATCGTCTTCTTGACACGGTCCGTGATGTGTCCACGGAAAGAATCCAGGACGAGCATGCTCCGGGGCTTTAAGAGGGCACCCGGACGCCTACACCAGACGAGCCGAAACCACTCCAAGACGGTCTCCTCATTGAAATAACCTTTCTCGTTGACGCGAACGATCACCTTCGGCGGGAACTGTTCATTTTTCGGCATCGTTTTCCGCTTAAACACCAGGTACGGGGGCAGCTTGTGGCCATCAGCCGTGCAGCACAACATCGCCGTAAAGCGATTGTGTTCGTTCCCCGTGGTCAGCAAATTCACCTGGCGACAACCCTTTTCGGTGACGGTTCTTCTGCTCGGCATGTCGAACCAAACCGGCGTCTGATCGGCGTTGCCGATCTGGCCGAGCATGAAGCTGTTCCGCGTTCGGAGGTCATCAACGTAGCGATGAAACTCCTGCAGCTTTTCCTCGTAGGCGTCCGGCAGCTTCTGGCACACAGTCGTTCGCCTTCTCAGGCTTAGCCCGTTGCGCTTCATGAAGTTTGTCACCCACTTCTTCGATATCTTAAACTCGCTGCGAGCAATGTTCAGTTCCGTAGAGACTGCACGTGCCTTGCACTCGATGTCTTCGTACGAAACACTGAGGCTTTTGCTTCGTTGGTCAACGACCCACTTTCGGACAGCCTCTTCGACGGCAGGATACTGTCCCTGCTTGGGCCCCCGGAAGGAGCGTCGCGTACCCGCGCATGCGAAGATCTGATCGCATTGCCGCCGCCATCCTCTAACACACTTCTCGGAGACGCCGAAGTGCCGCTCAGCTGCCACGTTGTTTTCCGCTTCGGCGAAGAGGATGACTTTTCGTTTGACAACGCGCTGTACTGGCGGCGAGCTTGCGGTGGCATTTTCGTGACCGACGCAGACTTCAGAACGAGCGAAGAATGAAAAGATGGCGACGATGGTGCGCGCGTTTTCTTTTCAGCGTGCCTAGGGACAAAATCGCACATATTCCCTACGAAGTTCTCGATTCAGTTTCTCGGGCAGTGATGAGCGCTTTTTCGGGCCAGTATAATTTTTATATGTTGTTTAAATATATCACTAGATTTAAAAATGTTTTAAGTTCCAAAATAAAGTTACCCAGACGCTGTCTTAGACTACGAATACAAAACTATGTCTTTATGTAGGGAAAAGTCCCTAGAACCCTTCATCCGGCTCAAAATGCGTGTAAACCCGCATATAGGTCGATCGAATCCGCGTATAGGTCGAACCCCCCAATTTGAGACACCCATTTCTGGAAAAAAAGGTCGTCTTATGCGCGGCAATATACGGTAAGTAATCGCGAAGTGAAGGCCGACATGCCTTCGCTTCGTGATGCGCTCGCTCTGTGAAATGTGAGCGTGGGATATCGAGTACTACTGCTTGCGCGCTCAACATTCAGGACGGTGTTTTGTCGTTGCGATCTTTTTGCCCTTCGGACGCTTGCGAAGCTGTACCAGCGGTCGGCGTGCCTCGGCAGCGCTCGTCAACAACCGTCCGCACGGCGTCACTTTTCTCGCGTTCGGTTCTTCGTCGCGACATGGAGAAGGGGTTCTGACTGTGTTTTATGCATAGTACGGGGGGAGATTCCATTGCTTATCGAAAAAAAAACAGTTCAGCTAGCGCGCTCACTGTGGCGAGGCAAGATTGCACCTGCGAACCGCGCTAACACAGCAGTCAACGCGTCTCGCGAGTGCATATCTTCATTGATCATCCCGTTTTCACGCAAGCGCGTGCATATGAAATGCTAGACACTTTTAAGTGGCTCTGCGAACTGCTTCCTTTGCACGAACACTGGCGCATTGAGAGCTCGAGTGTCTTTGCCACTCCTGTACAACACTTCACGGTCGCGCCAGCAGCTTCATGCTGCTGGCACGAAACGGATTATGGTCAAAACGCGTTCTTCGTTTTCAGAGCTGCACTATATCATGGGCACTGACATGGCAGCAGCAACAAGCAGCTGAGTGACACTGGAGATGCTTGTCCCCAACGCCAGTGCACGGCTTGCTTTTAGAATGCTCCTTCGACTGTGTGATGTTCGAAAGTGCACAAGAAGTTGTAGATTACAAAAGCTGGCATGTTTGCCTAATAGCAAACGGGTTATTTTTAGCACAAAGTTTACAGCAGACTTTTTTCGAGGGTTTATTACCCTAGATTAACTCTTACTAGGAAAGTTTGGGTTAATTCTGTCGAAACAACACGAAACCCATTAACGAACTGTGTTGGTCAAATTGCAGTCCTTCTTTTAAAACGCTGACTGAGCTGCCTTTTTTTTCAGGGAAGGAATCAGAGTAGCGATGTGGGCGAGTTGGTTCATGCTTAGAAATAAAGGAAACAGCGCGCAAACGACAAGGACGGGAGGAAAGCGCTCGTCCTGTGTACTTCTTTTCCTCCCGTCCTTGTCGTTTGCGCGCTGTTTCCTTTATTTCTTTCAGGGAAGGCTATGGCAACACGGGATGTACCAGAGCCGCGGGTGCTACCACTTCCAGCAGGCCCCTGGACCAAGCAGCTGAAAGACTTTCCTTCCGCATTTTCGGAAAGCCACATCCGAGGGCATGGCCAAGCAGCTGGAGCACAGAAGCACACAAGTTCTGGCTACAAAATGTTCAAGGCTTGCAAAGTGCAGAACATCTTCCTCCACACCACAAGTGCATCAGAGACAATTGTCAAGGCCAACGTGGAGGCTTCCATGACCCTAACGAAGCGATACGCAGTGCATGCTGTGCTCTGACAAGATGGGCAGGTCAGCAAGGCTTCCTGTTCCTGCAAGGCTGGACAAGGCGGTGTGTGCAAGCATGTGGCGGCACTGCTTTGGCACATGCTAGACCTTATAAGAGAGGGAAGGTCCTACGTACCGGATGCTCTGGCCTGCACTGAGGGAGCAAGGCAGTGGGGCCCATCTTCTTCAAAGAGAGGTGCAAGTACGGTGTCTTTCAAAGAACTAGAATTCATCAAGCACGACTCTAGCAACAAGGCGAAGAGTGCGAGAAAAACCACGGAAGTGCATGTGGACGTAGCGCAGGCAACCGTCAAGAGGCTGCATACAGATTTCATGGAGAAGGGGATATTCCCAATGTTTGCGGACGTGATGGAAGAAGCTGCCTTCACACCCTTGCCAAGGAATGTTCAGGAGCACTCGAACATGGATGATGGGGCCTTGGCAGCACGGATCAGCTTGCCCATAAAAGAGTGCTGGAATCACCAGATGCCACCAAGCGATCCATGCACCCTGACCCTTACAGAAGCTCAGCACCTGGAGGAAGAGACACGCGGCCAGAGCAGAAGTATGCTGTGGCACACGGAACGTGAGAAAAGGATCACGGCATCACAGTTCGGAGACATCATCAAACGACACGCACCCGTGAACGAAACGTTCCTCAGGACGATTTTCTCGGGCGGACATGGCGCAACACGTCACATGAGGGCGGGACTTCAGAATGAGGCGGCTGCTCTGAAGCGCTACAAGGCCAAGCAAAAGGTCCAAGTCTTCGGTGTTGGCCTTTGCATCAACCCTGGCCTTCCCATGCTGGGGGCGTCACCAGATGGCCTGGTCTGGGACGAAGATGTACAGGAGTACGGACTAGTTGAAGTGAAGACCGTGTCACGGGCAATAGATCCGAACCTGACGACCTTCGAGGAGGTGATGGGCAGAGGGTTCGTGGAGTTTATCCATGCGGACAAGAGTGTCAACAAGAAACACAAGCACTACTACCAGGTGACAGGACAACTTGCGCTCACAGGACTGCGATGGTGTGACCTTGTTGTCGACTGGGTGAACGACTGCTGGGTCACACGGGTGCCCTTTGACGAGGCACTCTGGGTGAACGTTATGGTGCCATGCCTGACAGACTTTTTTTTTAAATATCGGAAAGACTGAGTGTTGAGCATAAGATTGTAGTGTCAGTTGTGGGCAATGCTAGTGCCAAGTTTGGACACTTTTGGTAATCGGGTTGCAAACACTGTGTCCGCGTGGGTGGGTGGCTCCCTACGTCAGCCCGCTTGTTTCGACTTCGTCAACACCGGTTCTTGACCTACCTGGTTTACGCAACTCGAGGAGTACGCTTATGCCTCTGGACTTCGCCAAGCACCACCGGACATTCAGGTGCGGATACTTCTCTACTGCATGGGCCCCGAGGCTCGGGTCCTTCTCCAAATGTTTGGCTTGAACGCCGCCTCCCTGAACAACTACAACACGGTGGTCAAGCGCTTCCCGAAACTCTTCGTGTACCCCGTCAACGAGGTGTAAGAGTCCTCGAGGTTCCACAAGCAGGTTCGGCAGCCGGGAGAGAGCGTCGACAGTTACTACGCCGAGCTCTGCAAGCTTGTCAAGTGGTGAGACTACCCGTCCCCCGAAGTCTAAGAACACCTGGTTCGCAACCGTTTCGTTGTCGGTCTTTGCGACAGACACCTGTCCGGTCAGCTCTGCTGGAACGCCAAGCTCAGCCTCGAGGACGCGTGGACGCAGGCGAGGCAAGTCGAAGACGCCAAAAAAGAAAAGACTGCTCGTGGGAGTCGAGAGTGTCCAGGTCACCGTCAACGTTGACGCCACCAAGTCTCGTGGTGGTCCGACGCGCCAACGCAAGACAACAAAACGGTCGGACGATGCATCAGCCGTGCCTTCGCTTGGCGATAACGACCCAGGTTCCTGCAGCTACTGCAGTCGAGCCCCCCATGCACGCTCCGACTGTCCTGCTCGGCAGTCTCTGTGCAATTATCGCAAGAAGGGCCACTTCGCGTATGTCTGTTGCGCTTGCAAACGAAAGCAGAGCAAGGTGGCGTTCCTTACAGCTCCACGCAATCCTCGAGACTGAGAAGCCTAAGGCCAAGTACGTCAAGGTCAATGTTGACAACTACACGGTGATATTCAAGGTAGATTCCGGCGCGGAGGCGTCTGCTGTTTCGGAAGCCTTCCCGGCCTTACCTCATCATCTGGACAAGGTTGACGACCTGCTGACGGCACCAGGAGACCAGTCGCTAAAAGTCATTGGGTACTTCATGGCTACCCTCCTGTGGCAAGGCAAGGCCTGTCATCAGCGTCTGCACGTGATCAAGTCCCTCTCCGTGCCCCTGCTGGGTTCCCAGCCATCCAGGCTCTGGGTGTGATAAAGTTCTTGGACAACATGAAAGTGCCGGCGCCGCAAGAACTTTTCAGAGGTCTCGGCACGCTCAAGGAGGAGTACAAGATTCGGCTACGCCCAGATGCGGTTCCATTTTCACTTAGTGTTCTATGCCGCATACCGATACCCCTGCGCAAGGTGGTGCGAACAGAACTGGCCAAACTGGAACAAAACGGAGCCATTCAGCGTGTCACCAACCCCACACCTCGGGGCGCTGGACTGTTCGTGGTTCCAAAGTCGTCGGGAGGTTACCGTGTCTGTGTCGACTTTACAAAATTAAATCAAGTTGTCCTGAGAGAACGTCATGTGCTCCCCACCGTCGATCAAGTCCTGGGACTTCTGGGCGATGTGGCAGCCTTCTCGAAGCTCAATGCTACCTCAAGCTTCCATCAGGTCAAGCTTTCCAAGGACTCTGAAGAGCTTACGATGTTCATTACGCCGTATGGGCGTTATTGGTTTTGCCGACTCCCATTTGGCATCACGTCGGCCCCCGAGTTTTTCCAGCGACAGGTGGCGTGGATCTTGGAAGGCCTAGATGGAACGGTCAACATGGTTGACGACATTCTAGTCTTCGGCAGAACGAAAAAGGAACATGACCAACGTCTGCGGCAGGTGCTGTTGCGTCTCTCCGAGGCCGGCCGGCGTCACCCTCAGCTTCCGTCGATGGTTCGGCCTCAGGTGGACCTGTCAACTCGCGTCATTGTTATGTGCCTCATCCAGCGTCAGCACCACGTGTTCGTGGCGACGGTACGGGCCGACCCTACTTGACCCGTTCTGGGAGACAAGTAGTCGCTCCCAAGAGACTCAATCTGTAAAACTTTGTTTTTTTCACAGCCAAGGTGTCCGGTACTCTCCTCGAACATTCTAAAGGGGGGATGTTGCGGGCGGTGCTAGTGCCAAGTTCGGACACTTTCGGTAATCGGGTTGCAAACACTGTGCCCGCGTCTTGTGTAAAAAGCCATTGCCTCATGTGATAAAGGTGCTTTTTGGTTCCTAGCTCTGGGCGCTCAGTTGGTTGCTTGCCGTTGCTGGTGGGCTGTGCAGTTTCACCGCCGGCCACAGCCCGGCACGGCAGTGTCACAAAGGAATCAACCTCACTTTTAATGCCAAAGACTTGGAGAACGTATAATAAACTAACTTTTGTGAAGTGAAAGTGGCTGTCATGACAAGTAGTTGGAATGCCTCAGACTGCTCATGTCGGCACAAGAATTTGTTGCAAACTGTAGCGCGTACCTCTGTCCGATATAGGAGTGGTACTATTTGTGTACTGAAAATAGAGTTTGTGCACTGTGCATGCTAAACTTCATACACTTTTTCAATGTTTACAAACCCACGCCCCAGCGTGTAATCTTCATAGCCTAGCATGCACGTGGTCGTCGGTTGTGAATCCGTCCAAAGCACGCGCCATGCACACAAACGCTAAAGATGGTATAGGAGCATGTGACACCTAAAGAGGGCATTATGTGCAAAAGTTCCAACAATCACCAAGTGCTGTGGCTACCGACACTGCTTTCGGTGGCCCACCTGGGAGCAAAATTGGTTTACGGTACAGTCGTTACTGATTTCGGAGCTATTGATGGTGAAATTTCGCTTGCACGCCAAGATCCCCACATGCTCTTCCTCTGGGGTGACAGACGTCTTCCTTTGGCCCAACCTGTAAACCCTCCAATCTTCATTTGCTGCGGCATATTGACGGAGAATTTTAGTAATTTGCACAATTTACAATGCAACAGCTTGTTTTCAACATCTTGAATTTCTGCCTGTGGCATACGCAATGGCATCTCAGTTAAAGCCCCCTCATGTTTTAAAAGTAGCGCAAAGTGCGTCGATGCACGAGGCACATGCAGCGCTTGGGGAGATCATGGCGGCACAGCGCAACCCTGAGCTAGATTTCAGACGCCATGTCCTTCCCAGAAGTGGCACACGGTACATGTCTCGAGAATTTCCACAACAATGAATGGCGCCACTT
Source organism: Ixodes persulcatus (assembly GCA_013358835.2). NCBI lineage: Eukaryota > Metazoa > Arthropoda > Arachnida > Ixodida > Ixodidae > Ixodes > Ixodes persulcatus. The sequence goes on from JABSTQ010007216.1 coordinate 40,566, forward strand.
TTCCCAGGATAGAGGGGTTTTAATCTCAGTCTGCCTTTTGCCCCACCAAACAGTTCTGCTAGGAGTCGACTGTGGCACCACCATTAGGTCTATTTTTCTTTATCAATCGCTACATTTCCGCACTTTTTAAAGGAAATGTGTGTATTAAAATAAAACATCCAAAAGTATTGAAATTAATTAAATCGGCCCTAGTTAAAAACTAAGAGTAATCAAATGCTCGCTACTCTGTCGTGTAGTGTGCAAGCAATCTAAAATTAAAACCTGGCAAGTTTGGACAACATTTTATTGCATTGAGTACTCGTGACAGGAATCCTAATGTCCTTGTTGATTTTTTTTATTATGACCATCTACCTTTGTTTTGAAACATTTATTTAACGACCGAAGAAGTGGGCACCATATCCGCCCTGCTGTTTGGGCATAAAAAGAAGAAAAAAAGCTTTTAGTCATCTCGGGAGCTTCCAGGACGAATGAGACAAGTGGCAGCGATCAGGGACTCCTGGGGCTTCGGTAGTCTGGAGTCACCTGGTTGATCTCGGCGAGTATGGTTTCCTTGAATGCCGTAGGGAGGTTCTGAAGTTGCTCGACGGTGACGTTGTTGGGGGCCAGGTGCACTGCGGGTGTTGGCATTGGCAAGGGCGGCCTTGAGCTCATGGAGGGTGAACGGGGAGTCCATCCCGATGAGCTTGGGCACAGGGTGAACACGAGTATAGCATCCAGAGTCATGTTGTGCTGGTTGCGGTACAAAGACGTCCGAGGCCCGTTCAGCTAGCTCCTCAGGAGAGACACCTTCGCGAAGGGCAACAAAGGCAGCAAATTGCCTAGGTTTGCGGTCCCCAAGGAGAGAACGGAGGAGCCTCCAAACTTTGGAAAGATGGGTATTGCCGGAGATGGAGCTGCACAGGGAAGTCCAGAAGTTGGAAGCGAGTTCCGAATTGTAGCACGAGATAGTCTTTTGGAGTTTATGTGAAGTTTTGAGGAGTTGTCGTGGTCTGCGAGAACGGCGATAACGGTCCAACAGGTGAATACGGCGGTCCAGCTCGTCAGGTGCTGGGTCGTCGTACGGTACGGCTAGCCGCTTTGTGGCAGACTTGTGGGCGGACTGGATGGCTTGCATGATGTCGGAAAAGCCAGCAAGTTCCATGACGGAAGAAAGAGCTGCACGGAACTTATCCCACTTAGTGAAGAATGTGTCGCAGCGGGCACGGCAGTGAGATGGGGTTGCGGATAGGAAGTTGTAGTGTAAAATAATGGGGAGGTGATCACCGCTGAGGCGGTCGACGGCGACCTGCCATCTCCAGCGTCGAGGGTAACAAGCACAGGTAAAGTTGGGGCAGGTGTCCTGCTGTTGGGAGGATTGGTCGATATGTGTGGGGGTGTCTGGGATGTTCAGTAACGAAAGTTTCAGCTCTGTGAGGTCCGCAAGAAGCCGCGTGCCGTGGGGAAGGTCAATGTCGTAGCCCGTCGCGTGTGTTTGGCATTAAGATCATCGCATACGAGAACGTCGTCTTTTGGATAAAGACGGGCGCAGTGCTTAACAAAAGAGATGTTTAGCGGCTGCCTTGTCCAGCGGTTTAGCGACGTGTCTGGGGCCACATAGACAGAGAAGAGAAAAACGGGCCGTTGAGGAGTTGGCGGCAACCCATAACACTGGTCATTGCAGAGCACCTCTGTGAGGTGTCGAAAGGAGTGAAGCAGACTGGTCGATGAACGTACAGGGCGGAACGAATCCAAGGCAAGGGGGCACTAGTCTCGATGTTCGGAGCAAGTCCATCGTACTGTGGCAAAGCAGGGAGGGGGCCGTTGATTTCTTGTAGAGCAAACGCGGCGGCCATGTCGGATGACGAGTGAAGATGCAATTTTTCGATGAAGTCTGCCTTCTTGTGTTTAAGCAAGCAACAGTTCCACTGAACAATCGTGGGGGCGCTAGCCATGTTTGCGTGATGATAGTGGGGGGCCGCCAAACAGAATGACGCCCTGCATCGCGGGGCGCCCGATTACTGCACGGGTGCAGGTATCCACGAGAGTAAACAGCGAGTTTTGCATCGTCGGAATTCGCTGCATGGCTGCCAGCATTTGTTTTGTGAGAAGGGCGATTTGTTGTTGCAAGCCAGTAAAGTCTGACCCTGACGGAAGTAGGGCAGGCGTCTCACTAGTGCTGTTGACAGCTCTCACTGCTTCTGCGAAGGTGGTCCGAGGCGGTTCTGATGTTGGGACTTGTGTGCGGTCGGCGGTGATGTTGTGTGCCGGCGTTCAGGGTTTTGTGGTGAGCACCGGGCGGGAGTCAGTCTTCTGCTTCGCAGACCTCGGTGCTGCGATGAGGGCTTTGGGTGCAGATAACAGCACAGCTCGCTGAGCGGGAGCTAGTTTCAGGTGTCGCTGGTGGTGACGCCGGCTTT
>JABSTQ010007217.1:0-134573 GCA_013358835.2 Ixodes persulcatus
CGACGCGTACGGATGGTCGTTTGGAAGTTTAAAAACGGTAATAATAAACATAGCCACAGACTCCTAATTTTGTTTGCCGTGAAAGAAGTGCGTCTACAAGACGTACGAAAAGAGAGACTACTTTGAAACAAATAGTTTTGTTTTTATTCTCGCGTGAACTTGGACGTTGGAATCGCGGCCCGAGCGCGAAGCCGGCCTCTGCGGCTTCACCCGTTTCCCTTTCTAACGCATCGAAATAATTTTTATTGTTACCGAAGTGTACATTTTCTGAAAGCTTATGAAATTCTTGAAAAGGCGTGAACAGGCATTTTAATATAAATGCAAATATTCTCCTTCATATTTCGATCTAACCGCTTACTTGAAAGACAAATCGAGGTTTCGCGCGCTACGCGCGGATGGTCGTTTGGAAGTTTAAAAACGGTAATAATAAACATAGCCACAGACTCCTAATTTTGTTTGCCGTGAAAGAAGTGCGTGTACAAGACGTACGGAAAGAGAGACTACTTTGAAACAAAAAGTTTTGTTTTTATTCACGCGTGAACTTGGACGTTGGAATCGCGGCCCGATCGCGAAGCCGGCCTCTGCGGCTTCACAAGTTTCCCTTTCTAACGCATTGAAATAATTTTTTATTGTTACCGACGTGTACATTTTCTGAAAGCTTATAAAATTCTTGAAAAGTCGTGAACAAGCATTTTAATATAAATGCAATTATTCTCCTTCATATTTCGATCTAACCGCTTACTTGAAAGACAAATCGAGGTTTCGCGCGCTACGCGCGGATGGTCGTTTGGAAGTTTAAAAACGGTAATAATAAACATAGCCACAGACTCCTAATTTTGTTTGCCGTGAAAGAAGTGCGTCTACAAGACGTACGAAAAGAGAGACTACTTTGAAACAAATAGTTTTGTTTTTATTCTCGCGTGAACTTGGACGTTGGAATCGCGGCCCGAGCGCGAAGCCGGCCTCTGCGGCTTCACCCGTTTCCCTTTCTAACGCATCGAAATAATTTTTATTGTTACCGAAGTGTACATTTTCTGAAAGCTTATGAAATTCTTGAAAAGGCGTGAACAGGCATTTTAATATAAATGCAAATATTCTCCTTCATATTTCGATCTAACCGCTTACTTGAAAGACAAATCGAGGTTTCGCGCGCTACGCGCGGATGGTCGTTTGGAAGTTTAAAAACGGTAATAATAAACATAGCCACAGACTCCTAATTTTGTTTGCCGTGAAAGAAGTGCGTGTACAAGACGTACGGAAAGAGAGACTACTTTGAAACAAAAAGTTTTGTTTTTATTCACGCGTGAACTTGGACGTTGGAATCGCGGCCCGATCGCGAAGCCGGCCTCTGCGGCTTCACAAGTTTCCCTTTCTAACGCATTGAAATAATTTTTTATTGTTACCGACGTGTACATTTTCTGAAAGCTTATAAAATTCTTGAAAAGTCGTGAACAAGCATTTTAATATAAATGCAATTATTCTCCTTCATATTTCGATCTAACCGCTTACTTGAAAGACAAATCGAGGTTTCGCGCGCTACGCGCGGATGGTCGTTTGGAAGTTTAAAAACGGTAATAATAAACATAGCCACAGACTCCTAATTTTGTTTGCCGTGAAAGAAGTGCGTCTACAAGACGTACGAAAAGAGAGACTACTTTGAAACAAATAGTTTTGTTTTTATTCTCGCGTGAACTTGGACGTTGGAATCGCGGCCCGAGCGCGAAGCCGGCCTCTGCGGCTTCACCCGTTTCCCTTTCTAACGCATCGAAATAATTTTTATTGTTACCGAAGTGTACATTTTCTGAAAGCTTATGAAATTCTTGAAAAGGCGTGAACAGGCATTTTAATATAAATGCAAATATTCTCCTTCATATTTCGATCTAACCGCTTACTTGAAAGACAAATCGAGGTTTCGCGCGCTACGCGCGGATGGTCGTTTGGAAGTTTAAAAACGGTAATAATAAACATAGCCACAGACTCCTAATTTTGTTTGCCGTGAAAGAAGTGCGTGTACAAGACGTACGGAAAGAGAGACTACTTTGAAACAAAAAGTTTTGTTTTTATTCACGCGTGAACTTGGACGTTGGAATCGCGGCCCGATCGCGAAGCCGGCCTCTGCGGCTTCACAAGTTTCCCTTTCTAACGCATTGAAATAATTTTTTATTGTTACCGACGTGTACATTTTCTGAAAGCTTATAAAATTCTTGAAAAGTCGTGAACAAGCATTTTAATATAAATGCAATTATTCTCCTTCATATTTCGATCTAACCGCTTACTTGAAAGACAAATCGAGGTTTCGCGCGCTACGCGCGGATGGTCGTTTGGAAGTTTAAAAACGGTAATAATAAACATAGCCACAGACTCCTAATTTTGTTTGCCGTGAAAGAAGTGCGTCTACAAGACGTACGAAAAGAGAGACTACTTTGAAACAAATAGTTTTGTTTTTATTCTCGCGTGAACTTGGACGTTGGAATCGCGGCCCGAGCGCGAAGCCGGCCTCTGCGGCTTCACCCGTTTCCCTTTCTAACGCATCGAAATAATTTTTATTGTTACCGAAGTGTACATTTTCTGAAAGCTTATGAAATTCTTGAAAAGGCGTGAACAGGCATTTTAATATAAATGCAAATATTCTCCTTCATATTTCGATCTAACCGCTTACTTGAAAGACAAATCGAGGTTTCGCGCGCTACGCGCGGATGGTCGTTTGGAAGTTTAAAAACGGTAATAATAAACATAGCCACAGACTCCTAATTTTGTTTGCCGTGAAAGAAGTGCGTGTACAAGACGTACGGAAAGAGAGACTACTTTGAAACAAAAAGTTTTGTTTTTATTCACGCGTGAACTTGGACGTTGGAATCGCGGCCCGATCGCGAAGCCGGCCTCTGCGGCTTCACAAGTTTCCCTTTCTAACGCATTCGAAATAATTTTTTATTGTTACCGACGTGTACATTTTCTGAAAGCTTATAAAATTCTTGAAAAGTCGTGAACAAGCATTTTAATATAAATGCAATTATTCTCCTTCATATTTCGATCTAACCGCTTACTTGAAAGACAAATCGAGGTTTCGCGCGCTACGCGCGGATGGTCGTTTGGAAGTTTAAAAACGGTAATAATAAACATAGCCACAGACTCCTAATTTTGTTTGCCGTGAAAGAAGTGCGTCTACAAGACGTACGAAAAGAGAGACTACTTTGAAACAAATAGTTTTGTTTTTATTCTCGCGTGAACTTGGACGTTGGAATCGCGGCCCGAGCGCGAAGCCGGCCTCTGCGGCTTCACCCGTTTCCCTTTCTAACGCATCGAAATAATTTTTATTGTTACCGAAGTGTACATTTTCTGAAAGCTTATGAAATTCTTGAAAAGGCGTGAACAGGCATTTTAATATAAATGCAAATATTCTCCTTCATATTTCGATCTAACCGCTTACTTGAAAGACAAATCGAGGTTTCGCGCGCTACGCGCGGATGGTCGTTTGGAAGTTTAAAAACGGTAATAATAAACATAGCCACAGACTCCTAATTTTGTTTGCCGTGAAAGAAGTGCGTGTACAAGACGTACGGAAAGAGAGACTACTTTGAAACAAATAGTTTTGTTTTTATTCACGCGTGAACTTGGACGTTGGAATCGCGGCCCGATCGCGAAGCCGGCCTCTGCGGCTTCACAAGTTTCCCTTTCTAACGCATCGAAATAATTTTTTATTGTTACCGACGTGTACATTTTCTGAAAGCTTATAAAATTCTTGAAAAGTCGTGAACAAGCATTTTAATATAAATGCAATTATTCTCCTTCATATTTCGATCTAACCGCTTACTTGAAAGACAAATCGAGGTTTCGCGCGCTACGCGCGGATGGTCGTTTGGAAGTTTAAAAACGGTAATAATAAACATAGCCACAGACTCCTAATTTTGTTTGCCGTGAAAGAAGTGCGTCTACAAGACGTACGAAAAGAGAGACTACTTTGAAACAAATAGTTTTGTTTTTATTCTCGCGTGAACTTGGACGTTGGAATCGCGGCCCGAGCGCGAAGCCGGCCTCTGCGGCTTCACCCGTTTCCCTTTCTAACGCATCGAAATAAATTTTTATTGTTACCGAAGTGTACATTTTCTGAAAGCTTATGAAATTCTTGAAAAGGCGTGAACAGGCATTTTAATATAAATGCAAATATTCTCCTTCATATTTCGATCTAACCGCTTACTTGAAAGACAAATCGAGGTTTCGCGCGCTACGCGCGGATGGTCGTTTGGAAGTTTAAAAACGGTAATAATAAACATAGCCACAGACTCCTAATTTTGTTTGCCGTGAAAGAAGTGCGTGTACAAGACGTACGGAAAGAGAGACTACTTTGAAACAAATAGTTTTGTTTTTATTCACGCGTGAACTTGGACGTTGGAATCGCGGCCCGATCGCGAAGCCGGCCTCCGCGGCTTCACAAGTTTCCCTTTCTAACGCATCGAAATAATTTTTTATTGTTACCGACGTGTACATTTTCTGAAAGCTTATAAAATTCTTGAAAAGTCGTGAACAAGCATTTTAATATAAATGCAATATTCTCCTTCATATTTCGATCTAACCGCTTACTTGAAAGACAAATCGAGGTTTCGCGCGCTACGCGCGGATGGTCGTTTGGAAGTTTAAAAACGGTAATAATAAACATAGCCACAGACTCCTAATTTTGTTTGCCGTGAAAGAAGTGCGTCTACAAGACGTACGAAAAGAGAGACTACTTTGAAACAAATAGTTTTGTTTTTATTCTCGCGTGAACTTGGACGTTGGAATCGCGGCCCGAGCGCGAAGCCGGCCTCTGCGGCTTCACCCGTTTCCCTTTCTAACGCATCGAAATAATTTTTTATTGTTACCGAAGTGTACATTTTCTGAAAGCTTATGAAATTCTTGAAAAGGCGTGAACAGGCATTTTAATATAAATGCAAATATTCTCCTTCATATTTCGATCTAACCGCTTACTTGAAAGACAAATCGAGGTTTCGCGCGCTACGCGCGGATGGTCGTTTGGAAGTTTAAAAACGGTAATAATAAACATAGCCACAGACTCCTAATTTTGTTTGCCGTGAAAGAAGTGCGTGTACAAGACGTACGGAAAGAGAGACTACTTTGAAACAAAATAGTTTTGTTTTTATTCACGCGTGAACTTGGACGTTGGAATCGCGGCCCGATCGCGAAGCCGGCCTCTGCGGCTTCACAAGTTTCCCTTTCTAACGCATTGAAATAATTTTTTATTGTTACCGAAGTGTACATTTTCTGAAAGCTTATAAAATTCTTGAAAAGTCGTGAACAAGCATTTTAATATAAATGCAATTATTCTCCTTCATATTTCGATCTAACCGCTTACTTGAAAGACAAATCGAGGTTTCGCGCGCTACGCGCGGATGGTCGTTTGGAAGTTTAAAAACGGTAATAATAAACATAGCCACAGACTCCTAATTTTGTTTGCCGTGAAAGAAGTGCGTGTACAAGACGTAAGGAAAGAGAGACTACTTTGAAACAAATAGTTTTGTTTTTATTCTCGCGTGAACTTGGACGTTGGAATCGCGGCCCGAGCGCGAAGCCGGCCTCTGCGGCTTCACCCGTTTCCCTTTCTAACGCATCGAAATAAATTTTTATTGTTACCGAAGTGTACATTTTCTGAAAGCTTATGAAATTCTTGAAAAGGCGTGAACAGGCATTTTAATATAAATGCAAATATTCTCCTTCATATTTCGATCTAACCGCTTACTTGAAAGACAAATCGAGGTTTCGCGCGCTACGCGCGGATGGTCGTTTGGAAGTTTAAAAACGGTAATAATAAACATAGCCACAGACTCCTAATTTTGTTTGCCGTGAAAGAAGTGCGTGTACAAGACGTACGGAAAGAGAGACTACTTTGAAACAAAAAGTTTTGTTTTTATTCACGCGTGAACTTGGACGTTGGAATCGCGGCCCGATCGCGAAGCCGGCCTCTGCGGCTTCACAAGTTTCCCTTTCTAACGCATCGAAATAATTTTTTATTGTTACCGAAGTGTACATTTTCTGAAAGCTTATAAAATTCTTGAAAAGTCGTGAACAAGCATTTTAATATAAATGCAATTATTCGCCTTCATATTTCGATCTAACCGCTTACTTGAAAGACAAATCGAGGTTTCGCGCGTTACGCGCGGTTGGTCGTATGGAAGTTTAAAACGGTAATAATAAACAAAGCCACAGACTCCTAATTTTGTTTGCCGTGAAAGAAGTGCGTGTACAAGACGTACGGAAAGAGAGACTACTTTAAAACAAATAGTTTTGCTTTTATTCTCGCGTGAACTTGGACGTTGGAATCGCGGCCCGAGCGCATAGCCGGCCTCTGCGGCTTCACCCGTTTCCTTTTCTAACGCCCCGAAATAATTTTTTAGTGTAGCCGAAGTATATATTTTCCGAAGGCTAATGAAATGGCTCGTTAAATGTAAGAGAAAAAAATCATGCTGGTAACAGCTGTGCAGTGAACAAACCAGATGCATGTCTACAGTTGATTCCAAGAATGCTTCGTGCACATTGAAAAAAAGCAGAAATCAGCTTACCGAGGCTGGGAGTATAACAGAGAAGTGGCGAGAGACACGGGAGCTGCATGCCACGCAAGTGCATATCCCACGATATGCAAATTAATTATGGCCCTGATGAGGGCCGTTTTGTGTTTTGCTCTGCATATCCAAGAGAAGACCTATTTCTTGGAAGAAGCCTTCTTTGCAGCCGGCTTCTTGGCAGGGGTCTTTTTTGCTGCCTTGGGTTTCTTGGGGCTTTTAGGTGCTGCAGCCTTCTTCTCTGCCTTTGGTTTTTTCGGCTTGGCCGACTTGGGCTTGGCCGACTTGGCCCTCTTTGCGGGCGACTTCTTGGCACTCAAGGGCTTCTTCTTCCTGGCCGCACTGGCAGCTGCCGAGGCTGGGCGCTTCTTTGCAGCACCGGTGTCCTTCTTGGGCTTCCTGGCAGCAGGTGATGGCTTGTCGGACTTGGCTGACAGCTTGAACGATCCGGTAGCTCCCTTGCCCTTGGTCTGCACCAATGCTCCCGCAGCCACGGCAGACTTGAGATACTTGCGGATGAAAGGAGACAGCTTCTCGACATCCACCTTGTAGTTGGCAGACATGTACTTCTTGATGGCTTGCAGAGATGAACCACCACGTTCCTTGAGCGCGCTGATGGATGAAGTCACCATTGCAGACACCTTGGGATGCGTTGGCACGGCCTTTGCCTTTCCCTTGGACACTTTCGTGGAAGCCTTTTTGGGGCTCTTGAGGGCAGCAGGGGCCGGGGCCCCCGCGGCAGCGGACACTTCTTCGGACATGACCCACTCTAATCGTAAGCACGGTCGAGACTGAAAAAAATCGTCGCGATTCGCGAACGAGCGGCTCATTGGCCGAGAGAGAGGCGAGCGCGAACCGCCGGGAGAAGCCCTTCGAAGGTGTCGAATGTTTGTAACCGTGCCGTTTCTAAAATAACAAAGTTGAGAGTCTAATTTTTGCTCGCTTCTGTTCTCTAATTTAGGTTCCAGAATATCTTCACAAGTCTGAGTTACTTCAATCGTGAAAAAATTATTTTACGGAGCCCCGCGCGTAGGCCCTCGCAAGAAAATCGCCCAAAACAGCATCCAAGAACGAACAAGCGCGCTGATTGGGCGAGCGCGGGCCGTGGGAGAAGTCGTCCAAAGGTAACGAATGTTCATAACCGCGCCGTTTCTAAAATAACGAGGTTGGGAGTCTAATTTTTGCTTGATTCTGTGCTCTAACGTAGGCTCCACACTATCCTTACAGGTTTAGATCGCTTCAATCGTGAAATATTATCCTAGAGAGCCACGCGCGCTGGCCCTCGCAAGAAACTCGCCCAAAACAGCATCCAGAATGAACAAGCTCTCTCATTGGCCGAGAGGCCTCGGGGAGAAGCACAACCGCTCGAACCGCTCGCGCCCCAACAACAACTGGCAGTTGGTCGCTACTCAGGAGTCGAGGTGTGTTGCTGTTTGCTAGCTCTCTCGTTTTATTGTCCCAACTTTTCGGAATGGCCCGTACAAAGCAGACCGCCCGCAAGAGCACGGGAGGAAAAGCACCGCGCAAGCAGCTTGCTACCAAGGCCGCCCGGAAGAGTGCTCCTGCAACCGGTGGAGTCAAGAAGCCGCATCGCTACAGGCCGGGCACGGTCGCGCTGCGTGAGATTCGTCGTTACCAGAAGTCGACTGAGCTGCTCATCCGCAAGCTGCCCTTCCAGAGGCTAGTGCGGGAGATCGCGCAAGATTTCAAGACGGACCTCCGCTTCCAGAGCTCGGCTGTAATGGCCCTGCAGGAGGCCAGCGAGGCCTACTTGGTCGGTCTCTTCGAAGACACCAACCTTTGTGCCATCCACGCCAAGCGGGTAACCATCATGCCTAAGGACATCCAGCTGGCTCGTCGCATCCGCGGTGAACGCGCTTAAGTCTTGTCACTTCTTTGGAAGTGGCAGGCAAAGCCACAAAAACGGCCCTCTTCAGGGCCACATCAGGCATGCTTTTCGGACATGTGTAAAGCGTGCCGACATCCTCCCGTGTCTCAATCTTCCCCTCCGATGCTGACTTGTTTCGAGTGTACGAGTTCAAAAGCTGTGAGTACTTCTTTATTCCGTCTTCTTGAGCTAGTTTGCATGGCGCCAAGTTCTCCATTCGCATTTGCTTACAACGATTTTTTTTCTTCATGTGTTTCTTGTCGCGTAAATAAAAAAAGACTAATATGCTTTTCTAAGGTGCTATCGGATGAAATAAATAAAGCAAGAAAGAGAGAACCCTTTTTCTGGAGACACCACAGGCTTCATGTTTCAGCAATCGGCGAATATCACGATTAGAGATTTGAGCAACGAAAACCTGTAGAGTAATTTTCGCCTTCTGTTTTTGAGGGATGTCCACAACATTTATTGCCCTCTGCCGGTTTCGGGGAAACGCTGCTGCGATTGTAGACTCTTGTAAAAACAGCTTCAACTCCTCTCAAAGCGAGGCAGTCCAGCAGTGGTTTTACGAGCTCAAATAAGAAACATTGCTGGCCTTTGCGCCCGACAGCAAGTCTCGAGGCAATTCGTACACGTGGAACAATGTGGCATTAAACGCAGCGTACATAATATGCATGGGCAGACTGCCTAAGGGTGGCATTCGATGCCTTTAAGTGACGAAGTAGAAACACTGTCGGCATTCCACAAAAAAACTAGAAGGAAACTGAAATGCACATACCAGAGCGTTTAGAGACACGGAAGACTGGCGCACGGAAAAGAGTATCCCGTACTCAAGTCGTGAGTGGTCCTGAAAAGGACCGTTTTTCTTTAGCGGATGCCGCGGGATGCCTTACGCCTTCTTCTCGGTCTTCTTGGGAAGCAGGACGGCCTGGATGTTGGGCAAGACACCTCCTTGCGCGATGGTAACGCCGGACAGCAGCTTGTTGAGCTCCTCGTCGTTGCGAATGGCCAGCTGCAGGTGTCGAGGGATGATCCTAGTTTTCTTGTTGTCCCTGGCCGCGTTTCCTGCCAGCTCGAGCACTTCGGCAGCCAGGTACTCGAGTACGGCCGCCAAGTAGACGGGGGCGCCGGCACCAACTCGCTCTGCATAGTTGCCCTTTCGCAGCAGTCGGTGGATCCTTCCCACGGGAAACTGGAGCCCCGCGCGGCTGGAACGGGTCTTGCTCTTGCCCTTTGCCTTGCCCCCTTTTCCGCGCCCAGACATCTTGGTGGAGGTGAGAAGTGGACGACCGAACGAACCAACCAACACTGAGTGACTGAGGGAGTCAGAGCCACAGTTTATCATACACAGTTTGCCCACTGTAGAATAAGCCTGTGGTAATCGCAAACCACGTGATCGAGGGCCTTGTGGTAATAAAAGTACAATGTAGAACTAAACTCATTATCTATTATTAACACAATATAAATTATATTGATAAACAAATAAATCAAAAAGAGCGAAAGTTCCTCAAACAATTATTTAAACTCGTAAAAGCGCCCTCTCACCACGGATGGGGTAACTAACCACTTTTTATGTTTCGTTTTTATTGTTTTACTTTTCAAAATGGCGGCCCCCATAGCATTTCGTTTGCTCGCGTCCGCTCGCGTTGCGTTTTCGCTTTATTGTGACGTGCGCACCACTGGGCGACAATCACAGGTAATTGATTCACTGAAGAGTTATTTCAGGCAGGCAACTGTTTATTTTCGCTCTACATAGTACAATTGATCCGAAAACGTTACAAACAGCACATGCAATGATGCGGTTGTTGACGGATATTGGCGAACAGACACGGTAGTACAAACAGTTTGAAGCTATGTGCTAAAAGCTATGTGCATAAAAAATGATAAAATAGTCTAAACAGGTATACTTCGTCTCAGCTTAGCATGGACTAACCGCGAATGCTGTGCTAGCGCGAGCGGCTGGCCTTGACTGCCTTAACTGGAGCACTCGCTGCACGAGCGCTCGTTCAGCCGCCGAGGCTTCATTCGAAGCAACTAGCTCGCGCTTTTAGCACGCGCGGCTAACAATAGTCCATACTAAGGTGAGACGAAGAGAGGTAAAGTCGCGGTAAAGGCATTTCAAAACAGCTATTCATAAACCATGAAAAAAGAAAAAAAAAACACAGACGCGACATTGTTTTACATAACGAGTGCGATTACAAACCAGTTGCTTTAACAGTAACTACAGGCTAATGTGGTTAAGAATAAAGCTGTTTGGAGGTGCAATAAAGCTGTGTTTGGAGGTGCATTTGACCTGCCCGTCCTTTTCCCCACCAAGATGAATGTTCAACACACCTGGGGGGCTATGTTCGACAAATGTTTCGTTTCTCCTAAAAAGAAACGGAAGTGATGGAAGTGACGATATTGCGTCTGATTGGTTAGAGGCTCAAATGACGAATGTTCCCTCTTTCATCATTTGAGCCTCTAACCAGACGCGATATCGTCACTTCCATTACTTCTTAGGAGAAACAAGACATTTGTCGAACATAGCCCCCCTGGTCAGTTTTCTATGAGATATGTTGGATCTATAGCCAATCAATTTGTTCAGCACAATGTTTAGATGTTAGGTTCGATGACAGCGCGCCTTTACAACTCTCCGTCTCCTGATCTGCCTAACGGGGCTGCTGGCCCTTCGATAGAAATATCACCTATCATCGACAAACCGTAAGCACCTAGAACGCCACTTTCTGACTGCAGCATCACCATCGAACATTGTCGTCCTTGGAAACAACCTCCTGGCTGAGCATTCTTCACTCGTCACCCTCGCCAACAACCTCACCTAATCCCGTTATTGCTGATCACTGGTGATGTACCTTAAAACTCCGGCTCACGTCCCACCTGCCCCTGCTGTTCCCGGTATGTGCTCGACAATGTCGCCACTCCCCAATGCGACGTTTGTGATTTGTGGTTCCACCAGAAATGCGAAGATGTATCTCTCGCTTTGCATAGACGCCTCTCCTCATTATCAACTGAGTGGCTCTGTGCGGCGTGCCAGCTCCCACCCCTGGCTGATGACCTCTTTCGATCCCCTAAGCAGCACAGAGCCCTACGTACCCCACCATCATCGCCAGCTCTACCAAGTAGTTCTCCGACCCGCCTCCGGCGAGCGACATCGGCAGCAATCACCGTTTGCACGACAACTCCGCGTTTGGCATAGTTGTCGTGCGAAAAGTGCGCAATTGGAGTCTAGACTCCAATCACGTTTGGTTTTCCAACGTTTGCTTCCTAAAGAACAACCTTCCTGACTTTAAAGCACTGAAGTAATCTTTCCCGAGTACAATATTCGCTGTGTGCGAGACATGGCTGGACGCCTGTCTTCGGTGGGCAATTAATGGGCAATTAATCAATCTCGCACAATTCTCTTTATTCCAGCAAGACCGTCCCTCCTTGGGACGAAGGCATCCGTCCTCGCCATGCCAAAACACCTGCCCTGCCAACGTCTCGACCACCTCACCCCTCCGGGTCTAGAAGCCATCTTTGTCGAGGTATTTTGCAAACATGGAAAGCTTCTTCTGGTGTCTACCTGCTGCCCACCCTCTCTCCGTGAACAATCGTACGCCCTCCTCCAAGAGAGCCTACAGCGCGTCGACCCCAGCAGGTTCTCTGCACTGTTCATCTGATCCACTCGATGACGTGCTGTTAGACGTACTGGAGACTGCTGGCCTCACCCAACTTCATGACGCCCCATTCTACGTTTCTCAAAACAGCAACGCTACATTCCTCGACCTCGTCCGCACCAATAATCCCACCTTATCCTACCGCTGCACAGTGAAATCCAGCCTACCAGGCAGTGATCGCAGTGCTCTCCTCACCAATATCCATTGCTCAGCCCCTAAGCGAGGTCATCAAGCCAAGAAGTTCCAGCAGTTCTAAAAAAACGATTCCCCTCATCTCAATCAGCTCATCCACCTCGCTTCCTGGTCCATCGTGTTTGATCACCCATCGGCTGACGAAGCTGACGACCTCTCGCTCTACATATCAGCAATTCAAAACAAATATGTTTACCTTAAGGATCAACAGGAGGCACGGCAGTCTTATATGGATGACAAAGGAGATTGCAGTCTTAATCAGACGTAAACACTTGCTATTCAAAAAAGCGCCTCTTAATCCCACTCATCTTAACCAAGCCCACCAAGCACGTACCAAAGTCAAGCATCTCATCCATATCTCCCTTAACGATTACCTACAGCAACTAGGAGCAAAAGCAACCTGCCAGTCCAAACTCTTGGGCATGTTTTCACTATAAAAAAAAATGTTCCATGCGCCGGTCTTCACACATCACGGCAGGCCCTATTCCAATCTTGACGACATAGCAGAGCTCTTCTCTTACCACTTTTCTCAGGCTGCAGCATTACTCGACCCTACCGCACCTAACCTTTGTCCCACCCAACCCACAACTCTGCCAGTCGATGCCACACCAGCAACCACACTCTCTTCCATAGTCATTCTTCCAAGTGAAACCTACGAAGCCCTTGCCTGTGGAAACTCCTCTCAACGCCCTGGACCAGACAGCCTCCACCCTGCATTGCTTAGATCCTGTGCTGGCCGTATATCCCCCGTCCTCACTCGCCTCTTCTAACGATTTTCTCTCCCACAGCTCTGTTCCTAAATCCTGGAAAGTTGCATCAATAACGCCTCTCAAAAAGGGACACGGTGCCCCCTCAAGTTTGACATCCACTCATACCGATCAATCTCCATAACCACCATTGTTTGCCAAACAATGGAGAGAGTCATTAACAAGCAACTCTTAGCCCACCTTGAGGTATCGAACTTCCTTAGCCCCCACCAATACGGTTTCCGCCCCGGCAGGAGCTGCGAATCGGCCCTTGCAGCTTTCACCCATGCACTCAGTACCAGCCTCGACAACCGAACTTCGTGCGAGATCGTTCAGGACTTCGGAAAGGCTTTTAAAAGCGCAGACCACAGCTTGCTCCTATCCAAACTCCAACAGGTGGGAATCTCCGGTGTGAGGAATGAAAAATTTACTTTTTCACAGCACTACCTTATTCTTCAAGGGCTCTTTTCGAGATTTAGCACAAACTGGAAACACTACTAACAGGTAGGGTGTTCACTGAGCTCGGTTATGCGTGCCATTGCGTGTCAAAGGGGCTTTGAGAAGACTGATTAAAGAACACTTTGTCCACGCTCAAGAGAGAAAAAGTCTTGTTCTTGACCACTGGCTAACACAACATGATGGCAGCAACTGGTTATTGTGTTTTTCTTCCGGTGACTTCAGAACGAAGTCTACTGGCACGACAACCAGCTGTGGTTGTCGTGCTGATGGGAACAGTTCCAGTATTCAGGAGCTTGAAGTTCCAATTGCCAGAACTGCTCCACAGCTTGCATGCCAAATGATGAGACCACTCGTAGAAAGCAGGACTTGATCTAAGTCGTCCTCACAGTTTGCAACCTGGTACGCAGGTTGCAACTGCATAAGGTTTTCCTTCTCAAGTGTCTTATAGATGCCGGAAATTACTGTGCGTCAGCGGTATTCCAGAAACTCCCTTTCAGGCTAATGACTTGAAAGGGATTTTCAAGACAGCCCTCCCTGAGACAGATGGTGATGAGAAAGAGAGCCCTCCCAGCCACTGTTTTTTCCCAGATATGCAAAACTGCCGCTACTGCACTTACCCAACCATTTTTTGCAGTTTGTCATATGACGAGTTGCAGATTATTGTCAAGTCATCACTTGTGGCTGTGACATTCATAATTGCATAAGACATCATAGGATAAAAGTTAAACATGATGAAAAACAGCCTCAGATAAACAGGGATGAAGAACAGGTAAAGAATACGAAAAGACAACGGTTGACTCGCAACTGAAGTTTATTGAAAGAAAAGTGAACCAAAGAAACTTGTTCCTTTGGTTCACTTTTCTTTCAATAAACTTCAGTTGCGAGTCAGCCGTTGTCCTGTCGTATTCTTTACCCGTTCTTCGTCCCTGTTTATCTGAGGCTGTTTTTCATCATGTTTAACTGTTACCAACTGGCCCAAATCACCACCCTTCTTCAGATCATAGGATAGATGCCAGAACCCTCATGAGGAATGTTATGCTGCAATGTCAATTTTGGTGGCCACATTACAGCTATAATCTGTTTCAGCCTAATTTCACAAAGAAAAAACGCTGCCGCCCTTTGGAGCTAATCAGAGCAATGAAGCAAGTTTTGCGAGAGCTCTCCGCAGGAGGAGTATACTCTCACAATATGTTGTCCCGTCCCTCAGCCAAATGTTCCGGTTGGTGCCGTAGCTTTGGTAACGCCCTGTAACCTGCAGAACGATGAGTCGACCTAGTTCCAGTAACAGTTCACCTAACGTATGAATATGACCAGAAAATGCTCATGCCACCCAAGGATGAGGGGCGACAAATTTCCCAGCATACGGTCTCCAATTTTCTTCTTGTGGCCCAGATGATGAGCTGCCTCTTGAGTTTTCTCACTTTATCCCCCTGGTTACTGATGGTCCTTGTCTCTGGTGTCCGGCCCTTGCAGCTTGCCTCCACACGTCTGTCGCCTTCGTGGTATTCTCTTTTGATTCTCCGAGCAACCATTGTACTGGAACAAGAAAGTAACAGCATACAGTGAATGAACGAAGTGAGACACACCTTATACTCGGGGGCGGATCCAGAACTCTGTTTTGAAGGGGGGGGGGGGGGGGCAGGGCCGGATTAAGGTACGGGCTAAGGGGGCTGCAGCCCAGGGCCCCCGACTCTCTGGGGGCCCCCATGCGAGGGGCCCCACGATCTGGGGTTTTTCGCTCCTCTTTTTTTTTTTTTGTCAGGAAGGGAAATGTCAGAAACACCTTCCCCTTCACCCTACTTGGGCTCGTGTCTCGTGCGCGCTAACACGTGTTTTTGAGCGGCGCTGAAAGTGCGGCCTTCGACGCTGCTGGGGAAGGGAACAAAGCTGCGTGCCGCCTCCGCGGTGGTCTTGCCGGAATGCTCCCTAGTTGAAACCAGACGGGAATGGTAAATTTTTTGTATTTTGAGGCTACTTTCTATTGATTAAAAAATACAGGAAACTGCAGTATTTCCCAGGTTCATTGCCTTAACCAGACATCATTATCATCATCATCGTCGCCATCATCATCATCACTAGGGCCCCTGAAGCGACCTTAGCCCAGAGCCCCGAAATTCCTTAATCCGGCTCTGGGGGGGGGGGGCAGAAAATTTGTAAGGATACTATTCTCTCATTCTTTCGTGTGCACCAGGGGGTCCACCCATGTCAAATTGCCCTCCGAGAAGGGAGGAGTGGGGGCGGTCGACTTTGTTTGGGGGGAGCAGTGGCCCCCGTTGCCCCCCCTTAGATTCCCCCCCTTGGATCTCCCCCTTGGATCCGTCCCTGCTTATACTTCTAAATTAGATAAGTACTGTGGGTCTTACTGCATGACGTGCCAGCGGAGATAAATTATGTCTGGAGCTTGACGGGGGAGAGGTTCTCGACACATGCTGAACGACAGGTGCCACATGCTGCCATACCCACAGGATAACCTGAGGAGAGAGAGAAGACAGGTGTGAGTCCAGGAAACTGGCATGTTTGAGCAACGCTTTTTTTAGAGGTGCCTTCCCGTTAATTCCCTTCAAGGGACATCCATCTGACTAGTCAATTCAGAATTACGTTCAATGTACCCCGTCAACTTGCTTAGCCTGTTTGCAAATATATAACAACTGGTACATTCACTTTTTATAATGTTGAGTTTTTTTGTTTTTTTTTTCATATATGTTATACTATGATGCCAACTTCTCTTTTATGATTTTACAGATTAGCAAATCCCAGGTTCGGTCCTGATTCGCGTCATTTGCCACGATATTTATATTTTTCCAGTGAAGTGGTGTGAAAGCTTTGATACGTGGAGGTTGCGAAATCATTAAGCGTGAACAAGCAATTAATTACGTTCGACCGTTTTACAAGTCACGTCCGACGTGCCTAAGAAATTAACCAAGTCACATACACTGCGTTGGAGAAAAGACGATCGTGCCATGGCCTGACGCGAAGGACAGCACGAGCACTTTAAGAAATGTTTGCACTCACCAGCAACGAACTTGAAGCGGAATCCCGGAATCTCGAACGGCGAAGTGAGTCCCCGGCTTTTTGGCTTCTTGCCTGAGCAGGCCCATTTAGAACACATTCATAGCGTCATTCGGTAACTCACGTGAAATTAAAACGCCAAGCGAGGATCCAACCGAAAGGGAAATGTACTAGGAAAGAGAAATTCGCAGAACAGCAGCACCGACAACGCCGACAACTGCGACCGGCGACGTTTAAAAACATGGCTTCGGTTAGGGCAATGAACTTCTAAAGCTAACGGTCACTGCTAGATTTTTTCCATTGCATATTAAATTATCATTTTAACCTAGCTTATTCATGTTTTCGAAAAATATTAACATTAACGCACTCAATTCAGTTCATTGCGATTCTTTTTAACCATGTTGTTTTGTTGGTTTTTGTTTTAAACCTTCAGTTGTCGCCATCCGGCTTGAGGAGCGCTGTGTATACGCGATTACCGGAAGTGGCCTTGAGTGGGACCACTGTATGCTTATTCACTGTGCTCGGAGTGTTGCGCGGCGGCAATTGCATCAGACAAAGCAAACCGCGCGCGCGGAGAACGCCCGCTCGCAGCGCCTCCGAAGCGGATGCGCCTGTCCCTAACACGTGACCTGCGAGGAAGTTCCCCGCCGACCCCCCCTCCCCCCACCCCTCTCTCCACTCCTCCAGTCACGCGTGTGCGCGCCCGCTGGCTGGAAGCAGACCCTACTGGAACAAGGGGAGCGGTTCGGATCTACCCATCACCGTGCGATTCCAGTGCGTTGCGCCTCACTGGATCCGACTGGTTACACCCAGAATCCAGCGGATAGGAACTGTCCTCAAGTTTACAACCACGCGGATCCGAACTGGAACCGCTCCGGTCTTACATTTTCGTACGGGACCCTACACAATATTGCGTTTGAGAGCGTTTGAGTGCGTTTGACTGCGTTGCGGCTGTGAGAAACCAGGACATCCCTGCTTCTTTTGTCATGTGCCAAGCAATTCCTTGAATTAGACTCCACGCTTCATATGAAGCACAGATGTGACGGTGACTCGCTTTCGTTTCTCGACGCAACGCAGTAAGACGCACTCAAACGCTCTCAGACGCAACTGTGCGTGGGGGCCTTTAGACGCTGCGTTCGCGCGTTCGTCCATAAAGAAGACGCTTCTTTGCCATGGTGACGATGACAAAAGCAGACGGACTTTATCGCGCTGAAGGAGACGGCGGGGTGTCGAGAACGGGTGCTTCGTTCGCCGTGCTCTTCAATGGCGGATTGTGAACAAAAAGAGTTCGAAAGAAGGACTTAAAGGGGCAGCGGAACTATTCTAAGGTTGAAAGAATTTCCCGTTTGTATACTTTATACTGTTTATCGTTCCATAAGTAAACGAAAACATGCATCCTTTCCCCGAAATACAGCGATTCAGCAGCGTAATCGCTAAGGAAAAATGAATTATTTGCTGAACTGCAGCCGCGTGTGACGTACTCTGGGGGCTGTCGTTTGTAAGTTAGTGATTTTCGCGCAATTTTGTGCTCGATTGAAGGTCATTTTTAAAAAAATCTTGTCGTTTGAGCATAAAGCAATGCGTGAAAAGTCTAGTATTATCCTTAAAATGTATTAAATTGTCGTGGCGCCATCTACATAAAGTCAACAAAACCATCTCCCCTGCGCAGCCACCCTCCCCGTCATTCCCGGGTTTGTTTGTACTGCATCTCAGACAGGGCATCTTGTTTCCGCGTGCGTGGGAGTGCATTCACGATGACTAAAAAGAAGAGTCTCGTGAGCCAACGCGCGAGCGATGATCGAACATAGATTAAAGTGATTAAAGAGCTTCAGCCACATCTCAAGTAATGTCTAGCAGTTTGGTCTGTTTTAGGAGCAGATAAGTGTCTGAACTTTCGTTTTCTCGTGTTTCTCAACGTACGATCGTATCGCCCGCCGCGATCATGGGCAATGCCTTCTGGGTGCGGTGTTTTGTTTTGCCCTAACCGGAGTCCCCAGTACCGCGGTACCGTGTACCGCGCGAGGAACGCCTCAGGAGTGCATGCTGTCAGAGTCCAACACGCCATGACGCCGCGTTGGTCGAGAACACGGTTGACACGGTGTTCCGAATCACAGGAGGAGCGCTGGAGGACCAAAAAACAGAGGTCACAGAGCCCATTTTGAAGTGACATGATACCCCAGAGATGCCACTCCGCACGTGACTCGGAAGTACTCTGTCGCCGATGCACGAGTTGAGAGGCGCCGAAAACTTCGATCTTTGCCATTTTTTAAATAAAAACTAGCGCACGGAAGCAGAAACTGTTTTCTGTTCTTGGATCTAGAAATGACCGAGACCTACTCCCACAATTATTTGGCCGAACTTCGAAAATCGTTGCACCGCCCCTTTTACTCAGGTCACTGATTTTCTCCAGCGCCTAATATCACCGCGATAGCGTTAAGGATCTCGTATCGCAGAAAATCGGTGGCGTGGCCGAGAACCGGGCGTCGGTAGGACGGGAAAATCCTGATTGGTCGACGTCACAGCCACAAGACCTCGCGCGGGAGTTTCAAACAACCCAGAAATCTCACGTGAAGCATGACGTCACGCGTGGAAGGAAAGTGAGGAAAAAACATGACATGTAATGCGAATGAAAGGTCGGGGAATGTCTCAAATGATTTCACCCTATAAAGTAATTACTTTTCCTTAAAGAAAAATTTGAAGAATGTTAGGCGGGATCGAATCCACGATCCTTCGGCGGCGAGCCACACACGCTACTGACTAGGCCACGCAAGGAACGCTTGCACGGTTTGGGAACAAGCGGGAGTTTATATGTTTATATGTTTCGCTATCTCGTTCAACTCTTAAAGGAGCTGTGCAACAATTTCAGTACTCTGCTTAAATAATTTGGGAGTTGGTGTCTCGACGTTTCTGAAGTAAAGAACAAAAAACCGCTTTTGCATGCGTGTCCTATTTTTTATTTTTTTTTTAAAAATGACAAAGATTGAGGTTTTCGGCACCTCTCAACTCCTTCACCATCTTCCGAGTCCACGTGCGCTGTGACGTCAATGGGGGACGCGCGGGGTTGCGGTGAAGCTCACTTTCTGAAGCCATCAGTGAACAGCGAGAACTCACCCGCTCGCGACCACGTGACCACGTGCTTGCGCAGCCAGAGCGATCAACGTGGCGAAAGGAGGAAAGTGCAAACGTCCGGGTCCGGCCATCCCCGTCCGGCTCTGCCCCCGTCCCCCTCCGGCTCCTGGCGGATGTTCCCGGTAGCAGAGAGAGCTGACGACTTTGTTGACCTCGGATACATGACGCCACTAAAACTCCGTATAATAAAAGTTTTGTCGATGATACCAGGTTTTTGACGCATTTATATTTATGTTGGAACGACAACATTTATAGAAAAGTTCCCTTTTATCTAGCAGGTATTCGCACAACTTACTATCTTTTTAGAAGTCCCCCATTGACGTCATGCCGCGTGGTTCTCATGGCCGCCGCTCGCGGCTGCAGGTCGGGGAATGTTCTAATTTTTGCCCCGCGATTACGCGGCGGAATCGCAACATTTCGAAGGAAGGACTTGTGTTTTCTGTCCTTTGTGACAAGATAAACAATGTCAAAAGTAGACGATACAAATTCTTTCAACGTTAAAATCGTTGTACAGCGTATTTTAAAGGCGGAGCCTAAGCGTCATCCCAGTTTCTTGGCGAGCCTTACACGAAAATAGTTTTACAGCGACAGATGCTATTAGCGGCGAGATGTTTTGGTGGCGCCCTCCTAGGGTTCCCCTCTCGTGACGTCATTACCTCGCGAACAACAAGTTCGATGGTGCTTGTAATGAACATCGTGGACGCTTGAAATCATTGCGCTCTCAAACTAACATTGCGAACACCGTCAAAATTAAAGTTCTTACATTCCTCTTATTTCCGTCGATGAGAAATCCTTTGCTGACGTCAAAATCAGCATTCGGCCAATCGTGGCAGGCCAACCACAATAGTGAGAACCTCCTCTGGGAATGGACCTTTCCGTAAGATCCCAGGAGACCTTGCAACGAGGGGAATTGTGGGGCTGTTCGGATGTGCGCTCGTGCCGACTCGAACGCTTCGTACACCCTGGTAGCGGTTCCATTCATTCATTCTTTCTTATCGCTAGGAGCTCAGAACACACGCAAAAATTAAATGAACGGAAAAGATGGTCATCACGCGCTCTGTTTTGCTTTCCTTCCGCCTGCGTTCTGAAATCACGAACTGTTAAACTAACGTCAACTTTGTCTTCGCTTCTTGGGTACTTTCGCGTGCAATACATCTGAACGTCACAATGCGTAAATCAGACGCTGGGGGCACCGCATATTTTCGGAAAGGTTTATTGTGCGCTCGCCCTTCACGAAAACTCTCGGGGCCTCGAGCGTGCACGCGCAGTCGGAGTACGAGTTGAAAAACAACACGCGGGTGCTAAAAGCCAGGTGTTTTTTTTTTTTTTTTTTTTTAATTAGGTTAGCATTTACTGCCTTTATGCATGCAGCCGTCTTTCGTGCGGTCGGTCGTGGTTTGGACTGGACAGGACTGGTTTCGTGAGGCCGCGGCGGGTGGACATTTCGGTGTATAGGACGTTTCGGGGTACGGACATTTCCGTTTATGAACTCTTCGGTGCGTGGACATTTCGGTGTACGGACATTATGGCGGATATCATTTGAAATGCTCGTTATCTTTTGGTTGGCTCTGAACATGTGTTGCATATTTTGGTACTATACAGCTTATACTTACATCTTCACGTATTATTTCCTGGTCTCTCGGTATGGAACTTTCATCATTGCCTCTACAAAGAACAATTCCTTTATTTGCTATGTTTATTAATCGAACGACTAAGAAATTATCTTCAGCTTACTTGTCCCGGCTCGCCACTGTTTGCAATAAATATGGGGTGATTCTTTTATGCCACAATTTTGCCTTACCTAACCTAGAGCTAACCCGATCCTTATTACACCCTTAAATTGCATCAACGACTGAGCCTAAGAAAGTATGTGGCATTTTTTGTAAAATGTATAGATTCTCTAGTATATAATGACTGCCTTCACAACTCAATTCAACTATCTTTCCCCGCAGTATAATAGAATATAATATTGTTGGATCCGAAACGCAATTAATTTCTGTCGTTCAAGTTTATATTCCCTATCTGCTTTATAATGGGCAAAAACTCAGCTAAATTAAGAGAAATCTGCAATCCGTATCAATACATCTTGTACCTTTCATCCAACAAAATAATAAAGTTTACGAAGGTCCGCAATGTTTGGAGGTTTAACTATTCATTTTCAAACGCATATCCTATTTACACCAAAACATCTGCACACAGAAACGTCCGTGCACCGAAACGTCCATGCACCGAAAAGACCGCACGGAACTACGAAACGCGCCGAAATGTCCGGATCCCGCCGTGCTCTTTCGCTCTATTTGTTCGCTCATTAGATGCACTTTCCCTCGCACTTGCAGGGGACGCGACGGGCGCGACGATATGATGTGACATAAGGCGCGGTTCACCGCGCATGCGCCGTCGTGCATCCCCAAAATCACTCGGAAGCGAGCGGTTGTCGGGTCGTCTGCTAGCGGGCCACTTTGAAACTGCGCTCGAGTTACACAATTAATGCAACTACACACATCTAAGTGGGGCACTGAATGTTCGAAGGTTCAAGGAACTTCCTGTTGGTCCTATACTTCAGGGTAAAGGCTGGTTCACACTGCACCTTTTCCTTGCGTTTTCTTACGTTACGTGCAAGTCACCGAAACATTCGTGTCTCGAATGTCGCGTGCCAGGTTTTTTCTTTGAGCTGGAAACACAGATGTCCAGGCGACTTGTACGTAAGATTCCGTAACGTAACGTAACAAAACGGGGCAGTGTGAATGGGCCTTAAGATCTACATTTCGCGAACGCAGAGCGAACAGTATGCGGACCGTGATCGAGGGAAGATATATGGTGGCTGCATCCGAAAGCGCCGACGCCCGGAAGAGCAGACGGACTCTCCGAAGACAGCAGTATGCGGATCGTTGCTAGGTTGCAGTTTTCATCCTTCGCTGAGTCGGAACCCCTGCGCTAAGTGCTCACGCATTTAGTCGAGAATCTGCGTAACGACAGCAGCGACATCGGCATCATTCTTTAAAAATATTTTGACGAGCCTTACACGAAGAGTATGTTTTTATATAGCTCTCAATATGGACCAAGCTTTCTGTACTGCAACATGGGGTTAAACTACCGATGTGCCAAAGTGTCACGTGACGTCAGAGTGTCAGATGGACGCCATCCACTAAATTTAACGGGATGTAATTGCGCAAAAGTTAAACAGGGCAGAGCAACTGTGTCCTGTAGTGTGCAGCGCCTCGACTGTCGACGCAGATCATTTGCAGGGCACGGCAGGGAACCGGGGATTTTTCTTCTCTCTTGCAGAAGTTGAACGAGTCCTGGGACAAAGTGGTCGTGGTGTCCGTGCCCAACTATCCCAAGTACTCGATAAGGCTGAATCGTTTGCGCAGCGGTGAGGCCTATGAAGTCCGGGTGCTAGTCATTGACTCGGACGGAAAGTACCGGGAAACAGGCTCGCTGACCACAACATTTCGAACTCTTTGCGGAAGTAAGGGTCTTTCTCTCTTTTCTTGAACAAGAAAGTCGATGAGGTGCTATCGTAATAAACGTCAAACAGCATCGCCTCCTTTTTTTTTTTTTTCAAAAGCACTAGCATTACGAGTCTCGGCTTTGACATGCATGATGTCCTACAGCACAGACGCTTACGTCTGTTCTGTAGAACCTTAGGGCGTAAAGGCATATTCATATATACACTGAATCCGTTGCTTTATTTTCTACGTCCTTGTGAATTGAGCAAACGAGTTTTCAACATTGTATTCCTTATTCGCTCCGATGTCAGATGTAGGGAGAATAAAATCCAAGTCATCGGGGAAGCTGAATGCAGGGGCAACAGAAGGGACTTACCCTTCCTCCTTTCTCTCTTTTTGCCTCTAGCTCCTTTTTTTTTCTCTCTCCCACACACATACACACACTCTTGCACTCTTTCTTTTATCTTTAATCATGTTTCTCTGCTTGATTTGAGGCATCGAGAAATAAATAAATAAGCAATTGAGTATGTCCAAAAATAGCTGGAGATTGCAACATAGACACTGTAACAGTGCCCGCGACTACCCGTTGTCTTTTTCTGTTAAAACATCTGCACATGCGCCGTTTCACACACAGCTCCCCCGTCTCGGCGTGGCGTCACAAACACGAGGGCGATGAATACGCAAGGAACCGCGGTTGAAGAGCGCGCTTTCGCATTCATCACTGTATACGTTGACGTATCGGATCTCCTGGAACAAAACTGAGAGAAAAAACGCTCGGGTTTATGTCTAGAAGGACCTATTTTAGTCTTTGGTAAAACATCTCGTGCTACAGAATCCAAGGATCCTAGGTTCAATCCCCACCCCTGCCCGTTCCGATCTGGTTGAGCATCATATACCGGCATGCGGTCGTGTATCACTAGTGTGCGGTGCACGTTGGAGACCCCAGGCTAGCAGTGGTATATACTGCACTGGCTAAATTTCTCGTCTACAGCGGACAGACCAGACGCCCGTGGTGCTGACTACGCTTCGTCTCACCTCACCATGGACTAACTGCGAAGGCTGTGCAAACGCGAGAGGCTAGCCTTGACTGCCTTGACTGGAGCACTCGCTGCCCGAGCGCTCGTGCAGTCGCCGAGGCTTCATCCAAAGCAACTAGCTTGCGCTTTTAGCATGCGCGGCTAACAATAGGAAGTATTCACTGGCGGCCATAGCTGTGTGCGCGACTGCTGAGCACGTGCTGATGGCGAGCTTCCACAGTTCTTTTGTAACGTGCATTCCGCACCCTCAAGATAGCCGGTCTTAGCAGTCTATTAATGTGGGCTCGTTCTGAGCATGCGCTCTAAGCAGCACCCACAGATATGGCGCCCAGTGAATACTCCTTATAATCCATGCTAAGGTGAGACAAAGTATAGACGCTTTAAACACGGGCCAGATTGAGCCGCCACTGCCCACCTTCTCTTGTCTTACCGACAAGCCGAGCCACTGAAGCGGGAATTCACGAGCCTCCACAAAAGCCTACGCTGGGTAGAAGGACGCAGTAGCAATGATGAAGTGAAGCGAACGGAATAAGAGGAAACGAAAACTGAAGGTCGGTTATGGCGGCGCCCATGCACAGCTGCCTGAAAGCGTCCATACGACGCATTATTTAAGGGCGCTGTTTGCTGCGTATGCCCGGAACGAGCTCACATTAATAGGCTACTAAGAACGACAATCTTGATGATATGGAATGCACGTTGCAAAAGAACTTTGGCTGAACTTTGGAAGCTCGCCATCAGCACGTGCCAGTAGTTGTAACAGCTACGGCCGACAGTGAATACTGTCTATATAGCTTCCCGCTGTATGAACAAACAGAAAACAGATAGACCGATGTCACCAAGCGAGCTGCGTGGACGTGCACATTCCGGAAGTGGTGCCGCCGCTATGCTACTTGTAGTCATCCCTTTCCGGCTTCCCGGCTACATAGGGCTGCGCGTACATCATCGCAAATTATCGTTTCGGACGCCCCGGTATCAGCTTGGATTCTGCTGCATGTTTGTACTTCACAAGAGTGAGTTGTTTGTGATGCCTTATGTTTGTCAGCAAGCGCAGAAAAGCAGTTCCAGTGCTCCTATCACTTTAGAATCGCTTTGTCGTCTGCTTCGTCGTCGTCTGCTTCTTCGCCTTCGTGAAAGCGTGAGCCCGCTGCCGTTCACGCGGTGGTTCCACTGCAGCCGCGGGAAAGAAACAAGGACGCCACTACTTGAGCATTCCGGCTGCATGCTCGGACATCTCAAAGAACTTGAAACAAGTTAACATCTACTTCAATGGCAAAGAACAAGAAAATTCGAGGGACCATCGGCTCGGTGTAGCACCGAGGAACAGCATCAAATGGGTTGGTGAAAAACTGAGCTTGGTTGTGCTCAGTCTTGTGCATAACGTTTAGTCAACAATGAAGTAAGAGGAGATAAAGAGACTTTCTCGGTGAGCGATAGTTTTCTAAAAGCTGTTTCATTCTGGTTGGCAGCCTGTGCGACAGGGAACAGATGAACTGCGGAGAGAAGCCTGCACACAAAGAAGAAATTATATACAGAAAGGCCTTGCCTGACGCGCCGTAAAAATTGGCATCTGTCAAAGAGAAGTAACCATGCCAGATACCTGAAAACTTGGGAAGAGATGATTTTTCGTGTACAATTTCTATTCAGTTTTATTTCGTTTGCGGAAGCTTCGAACGCTAACAGTCGCCCGACGGGGGAAGCTTTTTTCTGCGGTCTCGATTGGTGTTAATGCAGAACGGATCAGTAATGTCAGCCTAATAGACCGCCACAAATTGGGTGAGTTTCGTTTGCTACATTTTTGGTGGTAAGTGTAGCTCTTCCAAATTGCGTTATATGGTGTTTTCACGTTTAGTATGAAAAAAAAAAAGAAGACTAGTTCCGAAAAAAGTTGTTTCATTTCAAGTGATGCATATCGGGAATCGTTGCTCTGACATGTCGTCGCAAGAACAGTTAAAACCACCAAAATACATCGAGCAAGAAGTGTATTAAAAATGGCCTCTGCAAAGCAGTGCGGAGGTCCCATTTGAGATAGACCAACGGGTAGACCGCTACGTAGCGAATTCTCAGAGAGATTCCAACGTACGGAACACTTGGGCACGCTCAATGTCTCGTGCCCTGTAATCTTACACTTTTTTGCTGACGTGCAATAGGGTGGATATAAATGATGAATCAAATAGCGAAACAAATCGAAAAACGCTATTTTTCTTGCCGCTCTGTGCGGCTCTGTTTACCTTTCTTTGCCATGCTGCTTTCTTTCGGGAAGACCTAATATCCTATGACTTTTTGCCTGGTTCTGTAAATGTAGCACCGTGATGTACAACAGGAGAAGCCACCCATTGAAAACCATGAGAAAACACCCGGCTAAAAGTCTTGAGATAACCCTAAAATATCCAAACGCCGGGCGTACAGTGCGCATTGACGCGGCCGGAAAAGTGGTGAGAACTACAGGTACCAGAATGCACCGCGGCAGCGATGGCGTCGCACAACGCCTTGTGAGATCGGTCTATTACTACCCTAGCTTTGTAAGCATTATGATTTCGCTCAAATCTACAGCGGGACAGAAAATATTCATCTACAAGCAGAAAAATAAATTGTCCGCCCTTTGTTAAAACTGGAAGGGTGCAAAGCGTCCGAGATCTAATTCTTGCTTTGGGCGTCAATATTTATTGTAATTGAGGTGCTCCGATTGCAGGGCCCACATCCCCTCCAACCAACGTCAAGATTGACAACTCCAGCGCTGACAGCGTACTAATAACGTGGGAGGTGAGTCTCCAGTTCTGTGTACTGTGTCACACGCGGACAACTATAATTTGATCACAGAAGGATTTGACTAATGGAACACATGCGCGTGAAGTGTGCCCGTCTTTTTCATTCCTACATTCGCAGCGTAAACTCTAAAAAAAAAAAAAGTCCGTGATTTGATTTTTTAGAAGAATGCGGAAGCAGCCAATAACTGCGACCATAGAACGATCCCAGGATATGACGAAGCTCAAAATGAGCTTATATCTGAAAAAGGCAATGCGAATCGGTATGAAGGCTCGTTCACACAGTCGCGTTCGAGTGCGACTGCAACCACTTGCGCCTCGTTAAGACTGCTTGCGTCGAGATGTTGCCATGGCGACCCTTACGACGAGCCAATGGGGAGGCGCTGTGCTGCACGACGTAACGCTGCGCAACGCAGTCGACGCAACCGTGTGAACGAGCCTTGACGCTTCAGTTGCTCACTGTCCCTGCTCACATAGCATTTTTCAAATCTAATCGTATTTAGAGTTTCGTCGTTTGTTTAAGTTATTCTATTTTAAGCCGTTATTGGCTGTCTTCGTGTTCTGCTGAAAATAAACTCGCAGACATTTCTTTTTTCTAGAGTGTAGGGTACACAGTTGGCCGAGTGTGGCAATTACGCCATCATTACGCATTCTCCAGCCACTGAGATGGCGGCATTTGTTGATAAGAAAACCGGAGGACAAATGACGAAGCAAGGAGTGCGAACATAGTAGACCACGCCCTGCATTTCTTAAGATTGCAGTGACTGGAGACTATGGCCATGCTCAACAAATTGCTCAACACTCGCATCTCGCAGTATAGAAACGGCTCTTCGCTCCAGAAAATCTGGAGGCAGCCTCGTCATTCGCCAAACTCCCGCCGTAGATTATGGCGATTGGCTCTCTCAACTGCTTTGCGCTGACGTAGACGCTCCAGATATCTTAGAGTGTACACCACTCATTATCATTAGAATTCCGTGTTTCCAGTGTGTACTGAAAAAAAAAAAAGAAAAGAAAAGAGAACAACCGAAAAGCAACACCCGAGTTTACTTTACAACACTCGAGGGAACCGAAAAATCCCGAGTTTAAGCTGTCCTCGATTAAGACCTACCCAAGCATCGCGGGAAGAAATCTTACCTGCAATTTTGTATTCACTATAGAACACGGTCATTACCTAAAATAATCGAAGGGATATCAGTGTTATCAGACGCATTTAGCGGTCGCATTCTCGACAACGGGGCTCGGTACGCTGGCTGACGAGAGTAGAAAAATGGAGGCGCACATGAAACGACGATTCGCGATTATGGCAGCAGCGCTGTTAGATGCGCAAGGCGACGAACTGCTTCCAGCTAAACGAAAGATGCTTCTTGAATGGGTGGATGCAAGGCAAAGAACGTGGAGTCAAAGAGTTATATGAAGAGCGGAGTGAGGACGGCATTCGTAACTTTCACGGCCTATAGGGCCGCTCTAGTTCCTATCCAAATGCCGCTCAGCTGGATGATCATCGTAGAACAGCTGAACGAGGTTCAGTCCGTGACGCTAAAGTAATTCTAATTTCGGGAAATTCGAGCGATTTGAGAGCCTTACGTCATACTTCCGCGTCAAGAAGATGTAACCAAGCACATTTAATTTGAAGCCGATCATCCAGGAGCTGGGCAGCTCGGTTGTCACCCCGCGGTACCACCATCGCTGAAAGTTGCGAATTGATAAATATCGAAGATTCCTTCGGTTGCCTCGGATGACACGCGCAACAGCGCAAGCCACAACAAGTTGGGCGATCCCGCGCGAACTAAATACCGCCAATCGAAAAGAGATCCCACGCCAAAGCGGGGGGGGGGGGGGGGGGGACTAGTATTCGTGCAGCCCGTGCAAAAGCTTCACCCCCCCCCCCCCCCCCCCCTGGGACGTCAGAGCGGTTCCGCGCAAAAGCGTGATGTTGTTGCCACGTGATGCGCATCCCTGGAAGCAAAGGTAGGGATTTCTCTCCTGTGTGATTACCCCTTTAAAGTCGGCACTTGAATGTCCATCGTGTTCCTCCCTTTGTCCCTGTTATCCTGATGTGCATTTCTTTCCATGCCTTTAATAGGATGTTTTGTTTGCACGTGTTCTTTTTAGACAGACCTTCAGCTTTTTCTTTTTGTAAGCTTTGTTCAGGCCAAAAGCAGTAATCATTGAAAATTGATTCACCACCTAAATACATCTCGGAGGAGACTGAAGGCTTGTTCAAACGAAATCAGATTCTGGGTTGCTGGTTGTGGGACATAGAAACCGCGAAGCCCTCGCAAATTCCGCTACCCGTTTGGAGAGGCAATAGGGAGTTTTCGTATTTCGTTTTCCCTACTCCGCTACGCTCTCCGCAACGAAGACGCCGCTAGTGCGCATGCGCGCCGCTGGCATTAGGGAGTTTTCGTAGATCGTTTGCGCTGTCCCGCAACGCTCTCCGCAACCAGCTACGCTAGCCGGAACTCTACAGTCAAGGCCATCGGCGCGCCGGCACAGTAGCGGCTGCTTCGTTGCGGAGGGCTTAGCGGAGGGGGAAACGCGGTCTACGAAAACTCCGTATGGACTGCAGAGTTCCGATATATCTATAGTGGGTTGCGGAAAGCGGTGCGGGACACAAGAAATGATCGATGAAAACTCCCTAATAGGGAGTTTTCGTTTGTCGTTTCCGTAGTCCCGCAACGTTCTCCACAATCTGCTGTAAGATCCGGTACTCTGAAGGCAAGGCATGCGCCGCGCGTGCGCAGTATTGGAGTTTTCTTTTGCGGAGAGCGTAGTGGAGGTGGGAAAACGGTCAACGAAAACTCCCTAATTTTGTGGTTCAGTTTGGAAGGTTGGGAGAACTAGCCGAGCTAATGCCCCCGAATAAAAAAGGTAGCGACATATTCTCCCTTTTTCTCTGACGCGCACACCTTTTATCTTTATGTTTTGATTTTTTACACCCGCGGGTAGACTGTAGCGCCGCCCGGTTTGGCCCAAGATAGCAGACAGCCTTCCTATACTTGAGTCTGAGCGCAGTCAAAGGCTGAAAGACACGCAAATACACACAAACAGGCTAAACGCGCACTGTCATGGTCTACCAGCCTCGAAGGATGTGCTCAAAGAAAGACGATGAAAGCCGTGACGTTGCACAGTCGGCGTTATTTGATTGGCGACATGAGCTCATAGCATGCACTATACACTTCGACACCACAGGCATTCCTTCTCCCTCCTCCTCTGATGAGCAGACCTTTTATATTTATGTTTTGCTTTTTTACGCCCGTGAGTCGACGGTAGCGCCGCTTGTTTGGCCCAAGATAGCAGGCGGCATTCTTCAAAGGATGTCGCTACTTTTCCGTATAAAGGGGTTTTAAGTCGAGCTAATCACATAAGAAGGCGATCGCGTCTTTTTTTTTTTTTTTTTTCTTTTATGCGAAACCAGTTAATGCCTTATCACGCGAAAGTCTGGCGGCGTCGGCGGCGTGACCGAGTGATTGTACCAAAAATGGCCGACGGCGCAAAGAGTAAAAACACGTAAAAAATGCCGGGATTGACGTCAAATTTCTCAGGGAGGTTCCTGTAAACAAAGTAAATTAATGGCTTTGAAAAGAAAATTTGGTACACTTGGGTCTGGGTGGGAATCGAACCCGGGCCTCCGGAGTGCGAGACGAGCACGCTTGCTCGACGCCAAGGCGGCTCCAAGGTTGCTTTTTTTTTTTTTTCTTTATTGGCGGCTCCAAGGTTGCGGCTGGTGTGCCTAGTGCGTGCAAGGAACTATAATGCTTTCGAATTCCCACACGTATGCAATTTTAAGTGTCTCTGCCGATTTTTTTCGTTCTCGCCCGCTACACGACACAAAAATAGAGCGGGGCTCCCAAACCCTTTTGATTGGACTTTGAAAGCATTGGCGGGGCGACAGGAAGGGGAAAAAAGCTGCCCTCTGCGGGTCCGGAAACTGCAAAACGTTACCGTTGACGTCACACAGCCCGCAAGAATTTTGCGGCTTCCGTACTCTAAGAAAAATCTGGTCGTAAAAGAACTCGTATAGGGGTTCTTCGGCTTGTATATATTTGCACCCTGAAAAATTATTTTAAGCACCCCGGAAAATGGTTCTTCGTGAAAAACCCATAAAGGCTTGTTTTAAGTTCTTTTTTTTTTATCCGAAATAGTTATTCATCGCCCAGTTTCCTTTCTAGTGCGCGAGGAGGCGATAGTGCTTGAGTCGAAACCGTTCTTCACGAGCTGATAGAGTTTTCAAACTTTCAAAAAACCTTGCAAAAACGGATTTTTTTTTTTTTTTAGAGTGGGGATCTTGTTCCGGATTTGTTTAGTTCGTGCTTCACACTTCACTCGCTCGGCTGTGAAATTCACGAGTTTAATTTACTGGACAGCAGTACTACAAAACTTGTCGCACTTGGCGTCGCACGTGTGCAGAACCCACCTCGAGAGTCGTGGCTTTGCTGGAGCGTCAACGTCACCCTGGAAGTGAATGGGACCACCGAGTCCTTCAACCTGACCGAACCCGGTGTGAATGCCACCGACCGATTCGTCGTGTCCACGCGTCCCTTCACGGAGCTGACCGTTCGGCTCCGTCTGGACACGCCCGAGGGAATATCGAGTCAGTGGACGAGACTGTGGACAGTCAGGTCCGCTGAGGACGGTACGTCCACGAGTAACTATACGGCGTGCAAGTTGGTCTGCTTCTCGCGCACCTCGTGCGTTTGCTTCTCCCCAAATGCGGCCACGTGCGCTTGTTTCCTCCCGACTTGAAGGAATGTTGGTGCGAGCTACGCTCTCTTGTCATCGCGCCTTATCTGCGCGTTCTCTGTATTTCCCTTTGATTGCGCGCCCCTCTTGGCGTTCCGATGCGCCAAGGACGCAGATTTGAATACTTGCTCGCCTTATAAAACTTCAGCGAGGCTTCCCACGCAGGGGCGATACGCGTCGAACGCTAGATGTTGAACGGCAGAGTTGACGGTACAATATGACGTTCCTGCAGCTTTCGGCCACTTCCTTACTTTTGGAAGCGGCAGCGGTTTTCATTCCCTGAGTCCGTGAAAGCTGCCTACTGAAGAAGGACACAGAATATTAGGCGCTTTACAGACGCTCGACAATCTGCAAGACTGGGACGGAAACACCTGAAACAGTATACCCTGTCATATTTGCAGACCGGTACAAGTTACTTGAACAAATTAATTAAGTTACTGAGTATTGACCTGAGAAATAATTTGAGTAGAGTAGAAATTACTCAAATGGGAAGTAATTGAGAAAATTACTAATTACCGTAATAAAGTTGCGAATTACTTTTGAAGTTACTTTGATATGTTTTTTTTTTTTTTATGGTAACAAGAAAGTACATAGGTTTTGATTTGTCAGCGAAATTGTGCCAGCCAAATATGAATCGGCTTGTTTTTTCACAGAAATGCTTTAAAATCTGGTTCTGATTCTGCGTGCCTAATTGTTTTGTTCTTTTTTGTTTGTTTGGTCAATGACGTACTGCGAATGTGTCATTTCTACTTTGAGGTTTAGCACTGCCTGAGCTTGATTTTTTAGAGAGTGTTTGCTTGTTTACTGTGTTGCTTAAAGTCCATCTAAAAGTACTTGAAGTAAAGTACAAAGTAAATGAGAGGTTATGTACTTCAAGTAAAGTAGTAAGTACAGCGCGTGCAATGTACTTCAAGTAACGTACTATAAGTACACAATATTTCAAGGTAAAGTACAAGTACTTTTAACACAATCTTTCATTATGCCCTTTCATTTCCTATACAGTGTTTGTTTTTTAACTGGTATGCACTGCTCTATGGGTAATCAAAGGTGCATCAGTTTTTTTACGGAAATGACAGCGAATGTTGTATAAAGCCAAGTCGCAACAGAGTCTGTTAGTTGTTTTACTCTCGCTGACGAGCTATTCGACACAATCAACTTATAAGGCACTTATTTGTGTCGGTCTTATAGCCGCCATTACTTCACTCAGAGAAATGACAAGATGACGTCTCGAAAGAGCGCGTTTTCACACGACGATACGCCATTTTTAATACGAAAGCATTAACTGTCTCATGGAGCGAGCTGACGTTATCAGTCTGAAGCGCGAAAACAGCAGATAGTTTCCTTCGGTTCCATTGGCTGGCGCGCCTCGACGGGGCTCCCATTCGCCGCTGCGCTCGTCAGTTTCCACGACTGCTCACCTTATGGCGCTACGTGTCCATCAGCGCCGAGCATCCAAGGTCACCAGGAGAGCACACGCGCCGACCGGCGACGAAAAGTACGCAGCAGACGAAAAATGGAGCGGACGAGCGGCTTGCATGCTTTCGCATTCACAACTCATAAGGAATGCTTAGGGGTACCTCGATCTTTCTTTTTTATTTCAAATTTAGGAAATGTGCATTGAGGTGGGGAGTTTTACTTTCCTCGAAAAGTACCATAAAAAAGTTCAAGTACACCTCAGCATTTCTTATGAGTTGTGAATGCGAAAGCCTGCAAGCCGCTCGTCCGCTCCCTTTGTCGTCTGCTCGTCCGCTCCCTTTGTCGTCTGCTGCGTACTAGCACGCGCGCGCTTCGGGGTCTCGGAGGCCATGGCGCAGCGGCCAATGGGAGCCCCGTCGACGCGAGCCAGCCAATGGAACCGTAGGCGAATCGCTCCTATTGGGATCGCGAAAACCACCAGCCGTTTTCGCGCTTCAAACTGATGACGTCATCTCGCTCACAAGACAGTTAATGCTTTCGCATTAAAAAAATACTTTAGTAAAGTATAAGCAGTGCGCTGCAATATGAAAGATCCACTCGGAGCGCGTGGCCGAGCCGGTGGCTGGCGGGTGCGCCGCGAGGGGACGCCTTTTTCGGAGGTCGATACGGGCAGAGCAAAAGGGAAGAGTAGTAGTTTGACGTCATGCCCGGTTTTCGTCAAAATAGAGCGTTTTGTACCTATTTTGTTACTTTGACATTTTCACCCCTTCACTTCGCGCACTCCTCCGGAGTGTGCTCCCTGCTCGTTCCTCCGAAGTCAACACAACTGGACGGCCCGCGCCAGTCGTTTGCAAAGCGAAGTAGATGGAAACATATCGCCGCGGCGTTTATCGCGGCCTCGGAGATGCAGGAGCGAGCCGACGTTAAAAGTTTCAACTACGAGAGTGTCAACAAGAGCCACGTAAATACTTGTGCACACTCGGAGTGGACGCGCGCGTTTGATCGAAGTGCTTCGGGACCGATCTTTTACGATTACCATTCGATACTGACGTAACACTCGGCAAAGAAAGGTGGGACCGGCATTGCGTAGCTCCCACAACTGTTATAGCTCGACAGTGACGTACATTCGTGTCAGAATAAAAATGGCATACTAATAACAAAGTGTACGCACATACCGTGTTTCGAAGGTAATCCATACGGCGTTTATTGGAGCTCCATATCACACAAAACAAGAAGATAGAATCGATGAGAGTCCCTTTTCGACGACAGCGTTCGTCACCGCTGCCTCGGAAAACGAGGAGATGACAAGGGGAAGAGATTGACCTAGCTCTTAACCTAAAATTGAGGTCAGCGATCAAACTAGAATACGGGAAGGGTCCACAAGGGTCGCGCGGGCGCGTATTTCATTCAGCAAGCACGCGGCCGGTCGTGGGCAGACGGTCTTGGCCAAGGACCGTCGGAGCAACGCTGCGCCGCTGCGCCGAGTCGGAGCGCCGGCTAGGCCTAAATTCTTCCGAGCTCGCTCGGTCGGTGTCATCGTTGCCGTTGTAGCTTTTCCCGGGTGTTTGTGGATCCAGAGTTCGTGTTCGCCGTGGCCGGCTTCGAGTACTTCCTTCTTTTTTCTTGCTGCTTGAAATCGGGACCCGAGAGAAGAGCACGTAGAAAAATAAATGTCCGTTGGTCGTCGCGACCAAGTAATAACTGAGCGATGTTGTCGGTCATGTTATTTTGATCGTAGAAAGACGAGTGCGGAGCTGTTGTCATACGTACATTTTTGGCGTAAGATCGTTTCGTGAATCTGCCCTCTGTTCTTTAGCGCATGGCACTGCAACAATAACACACGGCAACCGCCGCCTCCCCCCGCGCCAACACTGGACACAAACAACCCGCAACAAACTCTCCGCAAAACGCTGAAAAAAAAAAAAAAAATGACGTCAAGGACGTTACTGCCCCGTATCGACCTCCGAAAAAGGCGTCCCCGCTGCGAGCCCCTTGGACGATTGCATGCTGCTCCGAGGGAAGGACACTCACTCGGGCGGGCGGGCGGGCGGGAAGCGTTTAACAGGTTTTGGTTTCAGTTTTACGGAGGAAAGCGCTTCATTCGCGTCTTGCTGCAGCTGCATAACGATTAATTGGAAACATCTTTATCCAGTTCACGGACAATTTGCCTATACTTGTTTTGTCAAAAAGTCTCTAAACAAGCATTGTCATCACATGTTTTTTGTTTATCAATATCTTCTGGACAAATAAACAAAAACGAAAGTTGGATCGAAGCCCCATATTATGGGGATAAGATACATCGAAGATCGGATCTTGTCCTCAGAAGGATGGCACGGATCATGCCCTTCGACAGGGCCAAAATAATCGCCCTGGCCTAGGCGGGGTTGTCGCAGGCAGCAATTGCGGTGATAGTAGGCCATGCACGCAAATCTGTGCGAAGGTGGATAAACGCCTACCGACAAGAAGGAAGGATTGCAGACGCCGCGCATGCCTTGCGCCCAAGGGCACGACGGAGCACCAAGACATGCTGATTGTAGCGGTCATAGTTGACAACCCTTTCATGACTTTGAGGGAACTGAGGGCAGAGCTGTCTCTTAGCGTATCGAAAGCGACGATAGCGAGACGTCTGCGATGTGCCGGGCTTACATGCCGTGTAGCCTGCCGCAAGCCACTGCTCAGCCAATAACATGGGCAACTCCGCCTTCAGTTCGCTCAACGTTACGCCGGCTGGGGGGACGACCAGTGGAAACTCGTCGTTTTCACAGACGAGTCAAGTTCCTCGAGCCGATGGGACCAGAGGCAGAAAGTGTGGAGGCCCGTCTGCATGGGTTAAGGCTCTACTAAAACTTTATTCCCGTTTAAGGTCAAAGCGGCGTAAATATTTAAATGTTGGTTAAATACATAATGCTTTTCATCACGATCTTTATACGTAATTAATTAATTAGTTCCAAGTAGATGCACTAGCTGCATCTACTTGTGAAACGCAATAGCGGAATCTGCTGGTGAATTTAATTAACTGAAATAAAAATGTGTCATTTATTTATATTTAAATCAATTCGAAATCGCTTCACCCTCGCGCATTAAGTGCAGTCTTTGTTTGCTCGCTATTCCGTGGGACACCACCTGAAACGTGATCGATTCAAACAAGCTACAAATTCACCACCGCAATTGCCCATCAGTCCCTCGCTAACCGTTTAGGGCGATTTGGAAAAATCACAGGCTGAAACCAACAAAGTAATGCCCAATTGCAATCCAAAGGCATCTAGAATTTGTTCGATAGAAGCCGTCTTTGGGGCTGTTTTTGTCAGCTCAGTAACCTCGACTCCTAAAGATGTTTTCTTCGGACAATGCATGTCTTTAGTGCACTTTTCGCTTCAGATACGACCGTCAGTACATCCAGCAGGTTGCGGCAAGCGGACGCTGTACCGTAACCGTATGGGGCATGTTGACATTCGACGGTTTAGGCGCACTTCACAGGGTCAACGGTTCTTTCAATACTGAGGCCTACCTTGACGTTATACAGCACATCATGCTGCCATTTCTGCTCGGTGGACCGCATCCGGATGTACACTTTCTGCTCCAGCAGGACAGGAATCCCGTGCACACGGCACGACGGGTCCGACGCTGTCTGGTAGACTTGTGCATAGAGGAAATGCTCTGGCCACCCAAAGGCGCGGATATGAATCCCATTGAAAATGTATGGGGCCTGATGAAAAAAACGCTTATCCAAGAGACGGCTCGCTGATTCGTCGCGTGACGCGCTTTGGCAGGCTGTCCAAGACGAGTGGACTTCTCTCGCTCAGCGTGATGACCTGGCGACCTTTTTGTATACCTCTATGCCGCGAAGACTAAACGTAGTTGTAACAATAGAGGGAGGACACTGATGTTTCTAAATGTTTCAGACGCAGATTCTACTTTATTTTATGCAGGTGCCGCGGTCTTTTGTTAAATGAATGCTGAGATGTTGCATATGCACTCATTCTTTTAAACACAATGGAAAGAAAAACCACAGGCGAGGTCCTGTGTTTCGCTATGCTTTTTCAAGACAATGACAATCCTAGAATTATATAGAGACTTACGCATCACGTTCATTAAAATTCATTAATTATGACGTTGCGTTTAATGGCTTTTGACAAGTAGGGAGCACAAACGATGTAGACAAATTGTTTGTGAACTCAATAAAGATGTTACTTTTAATTGTTAAGCAGCTGCAGCAAGACGCAGATGAAGCGCTTCCCTCCGTAAAATCGAAACCAAAACCAATTAAGCGCTTCCCGCCTTCCCGCCCACCCGCCCCGCGCCCGAGTGAGTGTCCTCCTCTCGGAGCAGCATGGAATCGCCCAAGGCGCTCGCAGCACCCCCGCCAGCCACCAGCTCGGCCACGCGCTCGGAGTGGGTCTTTCATATTGCAGCGCACTGTGCATGCTCAAAGAATGTACTTCAAGTAAAGTACATGTATTCTAAACAGTAGTACTTTAAAGAGCCCCTGAAAAGAAAAAAAAAAGTTTTTTTAAACAGTTTGGTTGGGACACGCGTGTCGAAAAATGAATTTTACGCGAAAAGAAATAATTTTTAGAGCAATATTGACGGCGAGAGATTTATTTGAAGTTTTGCGCGCAAATTCCATGGTCATTCAGCTCGGCTTCTCATTGGTAACGATGGTCATTCAAATCAGCTTCTCATTGGCCAATAGAATGAGTGACAGCTTAGATGTTGGTTATAAAATCTTTGTGATCTCTTGAAATCGCCTTTTGAATTACATCTTTTTAGGTTTAAAAAAACAATCCATCGAATGAACGTCATAATTGTTTACAAACGTTTTACAAAATCGTAACTTCCGTCCGGATAAAACAACAAACAAAAGCTTCGCCATTTTTTTTTTTTCTGTCATGGTCGCCGTCTTGCAACGTGTCTCGCGTCCTCGGGTGGTTTTATAGTTTTATCGCGTTTATATGTGAAGACCTCCTATAGAGGGCTTGTTGCTTGTGTTAGTTAGACATGGCCGATTCACACGACGGATTGATTGATCACTTGACGACATGCCCGCGGTTCGTCTGTCTCCCAAGCGCATCCACACAAGGGAGACGACGAGCAGACGCCAGGGAGGACGGACCGAACCTGGTCGCCACCCCACAGTGCCGCGAAACGCCAACATCGCACCGTTGGACCGTTGTCCAAGAGAGAAATCGACGCTCGCTACCGCGATAATGAATCGTACGCCGCTGTTACGTACAGATCAAGACAAAACACCGTGATAGGCTTCGCGCGAAACGCCACTAGCTTTACTAACCCAAAGCATGAGTGACACAGGCATGGTCCTGCGCGAGAAGGGTTTCGCGTGGAAGCGACGAAGTTCTGGGCTCGCGAAGGGGCGTTTGGAGATGCCTTCACGCACTCCGCGCTCGTGCACAACACTCAAGTTCGCCACAGCCACAAGAGAGGTCTTGCTCGATGAAATCCTGATTGGACGTGCAAGAAATATCGCGGCGTGCTAGACGAGTTTTGACGGAAGCTTCTTGACGCGGACCCGGAGTACCGGAACCTGCGTCGCATCAGCCAGACAAAGTTTCTGCAGTTCCTTTCACACGTGGAACGAAGAACCGCCTGACAAAAGCAACCAGCGAACGCACAAAACACAACGATGCGCCACTTTTGTTTTCATCGCCCAGAAACAAACACAAAACAAGAAAACAATAAACCGTTGCCAGACTAAACGCTTTTCAAGTCAATCTCTCGCCAAAAAGCGGCGAGTGAAAAAGGCGCTTGACTTTATCAGTCCGCGCGTCCGCGGACGAGGCGCGGATCACAGGAATCGGTGACGAGCCGGTCACTTGGTACACGGTCTGCGGACGAAAATTGCGATTCGGTCCGTCGAGTGAATCGGCTGTACAACGCGGTACGACGTGCGACCGGCAGACACAGGAAATAGCAATGACTCTCGTACGGGGCGCAGCCACGCAGCCAAGCCGATCCACTACGAAGAGGCGGGGAGTACCTCTCCTCCACGCGCCCAAAATGCCGCGAGAGAGAACAAGTGGAAAGGAGGTGACTACCGACTAAATTGCGTCTGGCGCAGTCAATATTGCTCTAAAAAAATTTTTTTTTCGCGTAAAATTTATATTTTGACACGCGTGTCCCAACCAGACTGTTTTCAAAAAACTTTTTTTTTCTTTTCAGGGGCCCTTTAAGTACCATGTACTTAGAGCATTTCCCAACACTGCTTGTTTTTATTTTATTTTTTATATAAAAACGTGGGGGGAATTACAAAGGTTTCTCAACGGTCTTCGAATCTTTGAAGATCTGCATATTTTGAGTTTTGTGAGGAAAGGCAACGCAAAAAGGTTACCTTTGCTTTGCCCTTTAGCACACGATTCTTCGAGTACAGCACAAACTACGGGAGCACCAGATGAGCTTCAGAGCGGGTGCTGCATTTTGTTGCCTCCTATAAGTGAGGATGCAGTGTGTACACCTCCTGTAGTGGGCGAGAGTTCCTACGTCGGGGAGAAGCGGGGACCAGCCCTTTCTTCAAATGGGTCAAGTCTCCTTGAGCTTCGGGACACAACGAAACGCCAGTCTTCGGCGCTAATCCCCCATTTACTGGGCCTCTCCTGCGCCGTGTCTGTTCGCTCCCCGCGCCTCGTACCAGGGTTGTTGCAGTGGGAGGTTGGTGAATATTTTGGGGGTTTCGGACTCTCCAAACCACTTTCTTCTCTCCCCCTCCTCCTACGCCACATGCTTCCCCCTCTTTGCAACTATGAGCTGATCTTCCAGCATCTTATCTCCTTTGTGCAGGAATATTTGTCTATAGGCAAAACAACCACTAAAATTCGAAAGTAATTTATAATTTGAGTAGAAGTTACTCAAAAAAAGTAATTAAAGTGAACTACTAATTACCGAAATAAAAATGTAATTGAAAGTAACTAAACTACTCATAAAAGTAGTTTAACTACAGTAACTTGAGTAGAGTAGTTGAACTACGTACAAGTCTGCATATTTCAAACCATTTAACGTTAGACGGCTGTGAGACAGGCAAAAGCTAACCGCATTTACTTAAAGCAGTCCAGTTCAAGAGAAACATAGTATAATGAAAAAGCCAACGAACAAACAAAAATTACCAGAGGGTTACTTCTGCGTTATTTCTTTTTCCATGCAGCGCCCAGCGAAGTTCGGCAGCTTCAGATGACAAGAAGCTTCGCACGGCAGGCGAGCTTCACCTGGTTACCACCGGCCACGCCCAATGGTCTCATTCGTGATTACGGAATGGTTTACAGACCACTGCGCCTGGTCCTCCCATGCAGTCCCATCGAACAAACCGAGACCAAACTAATTGTGCCCATGTCGTCGCGGCGCGTCAACCTCGAAGAACTACGCCCATACACCGTCTACATCATCTCTGTACACGCTGTGACCGTCACACCCGGTCCAGAGTTCACGACCAACTTCACAACGGAACAAGCCGGTAAGTGGTCATGTCCTTCTGAAATCGCACCTTCTGGAAGCCAGCTTATTCGCTTCTATCCAAACGCGTCTCTTCTTAGCCTTCATTCGATAGCTAATCAATGTAGCGATGCAGGCGAGTTGGTTCATAATTACAAACTGGTACCAGCGCGCAAAAATGCACAGACAAAGGGAGGAATGGACAGGAGAAGCGCCGAACTTCAACTGAACGTTTAATGAAAACACTGAGGTAACCAACCACGCCTTTATAGCGTCGACACGTGTTCAAAAAAGTCATTTATTTCTTGTGTAAATACACCGATGTTTGACTGACACAATTTTCACCCTCCTTTCCTATCTCGTATGGTTCCAGCAATTCCCTTGCAGTTTTGGCAGCAACTTGCCCAAAATCGTGCTGTCAAATTTCGGCTGACACACGCATGTGACACAGTGCACCTCAGTGGTACACCGCTGCGAAAGTGCATGTTCTCGTGCTCGATCATTGACTCATCGACCAGTTTGACCGATGTATACTCGTCCATAGCTTAAAGGAATACGATAGACTACCCCGACTGCGCACTCAAGGTATTTATTCCTGTAATTTATCGCACATTTGTTGCCTCTCCCACCTCTGTCAGCCACTCTGGGGCATAACTGCGACATCTTACTTGACGCCGAAAAGACAACAGGCACATCGTAGCGCCCCGCTATCTTTTTCATAATATAAGAGATAGCTTTTCCACCATCGCCAACAAAACTGAAGCTGGGAAGGCCGCGGCGCTAAGTCGTTCAACCTGCCTCCCATAGCTCTCCTGTGGAGTATGGTGGAGAGACTTCTCTAGAGCAACCTGCAGACACGAGGACGCGATGTCCCTTTTAACTAACTTCGAGTGAGAAGAATCAAAAGGCAAGAGTCCCTTCTTAGTGCGAGGCTATTAGAGCCAACACACATGGCGCTCCGTGAACTTCAAATTTAGGTCAAGAAATTGCAAGAACATGCCGTCATGACGTTCGTGTGTAAATTGTAGTCGCCCAGAGTGTCGCGCGAAAACATCTAACACTGAATTGGCAACGCTATCATTCAAAGCCCCCTCAGGCATTTTGGTTACCACCGGGTAGTCGTCGAGCGAGCAGTGTCAGTAAGTTATTTAGATTTGTTGACGACTACATTGCGGTAACCCAAATGCTTGAGGGGGCTTCGAATGATAGCGTTGTCAATTCAGTGTTGGATGTTTTCGCGCGACACTCTGGGCGACTACAATTTACACACGAATGCCAAAACGGCTTGTTATTGCAGTTTCTTGAACTAAAATTGAAGTTCGGGGGCGCCATGTGTGTTGGCTCTATCACCCTCGGACTAAAATGGGACACTTTTGATTCTTCTCTCTCAAAGCTAGTTAAAAGGGGCATCGCGTCTTCGTGTCTGCAGGTGGACCTAGAGAAATCTTGCCACAATACTCTTAAGGAGAGCTTTGGAAGGCAGGTTGAACGACTTAGCGCCCCTGGCTTCCCAGCTTTAGCTTTTGTTCGCGGTGGCGGAAGAGCTACTAAGGAAGATAAAGATGGGACCCCAAACACATAGGGAACGACCATGTAAGAGACCATAAGTAGTCCCCTTATATACACAAATCTCTCATATCGTCACAGAGTAAGGCGAAGAGGTGATGAATAATGAAGTGAAAAGAAAGGTTTAATCGGCGAACTTGTGCTAAACAAAATAAAGTACGAGCCTCGAGACAGCAGCAATGCGGGTGGCGATTTGGTGGCGTAACAGGAAGCGAGAGCGAGACTGACTGGACAA
The DNA here is from genome assembly GCA_013358835.2 of Ixodes persulcatus. Taxonomy (NCBI): domain Eukaryota; kingdom Metazoa; phylum Arthropoda; class Arachnida; order Ixodida; family Ixodidae; genus Ixodes; species Ixodes persulcatus. The sequence goes on from JABSTQ010007217.1 coordinate 42,273, forward strand.
GGTCAGCGGGCAGCTCCTTACCGTCGGCATCGCGAAAATTAGGCCCAGAAGGCTCGAGCACCGGGCGTTCGTGTCGAGAATGAACAGTCACTTTCGAGAACAAGAAACTAGGACGAAATGATAAAAGTTACGCCTCGAGTGAGAAAAAACGCGAATCTTCTAGAATTCTGGGACCGAGCGCTGCTTGTTCGGCCCTGCGCGCGTCAATATTATGAAAAAAGATAGCGGGGCGCTACGATGTGCCAGTTGTCTTTGTGGCGACAAGTAAGATGTCGCAGTTATGCCCCAGAGTGTCTGACAGAGGTGGGAGAGGCAACATTTGTTCGATAAATCACAGGAATAAGTACGTTTAATGCGCAGTCTGCGTGGTCTATCTTATTCCGCTAAGCTGTGGACAAGTATACATCGGCCAAACTGGCCGATGTTTTAATGAACGAGCACGCGAACATGCACATTCGCTGCTGTCTACCTCTGGGGAGACACCTTCCTTTACACTGTGTCATATACATGTGTCAGCCGAAATGGACAGCATCACGAGTTTGGTCGAAAGGGCTGACAAGACTGCAAGGGAATTGCTGGAAGCCTACAAGATAGAAAAGGAGGATAATAACTGTGAAAGGAATAACTTTTTAAGCAGGTGTTGACGCTATGACTGTGTGATTGTTTACCTCGGAGTTTTCTTTTCATTAAACGTTCAGTTGAAGTTCGGCGCTCGTCCTGTCCATTCCTCGCTTTGTGTATTTTTTGCGCGCTGCTACCAGTTTGCATTCAACAGCTTCACGCTTTAGCCATGGTACTTTAAACTTTTCCAAAATAGCACAGAATGAGCACAAAGCCCAAAGCGGAGCGCGCCACACTCCCAACAGTTGACGCTGTCTGCTTTTTAAGGCACTCACATTAAAGAAAAATGACGGCGACAGCAACACAACATGTTCATCAAGAGTTGGCCAACTTCGTTCTCGGTCACCCTGTTGCCCGACAAACCTGTCACATCGCAACCTCAGCAACACAGGCGTGAGTAACAATGTTGCCTCGATGTGGCAGCTTATGGCAACGAAAACAGCAGCCACTTTGGTCGGACGAAGCGTGTTGCCCATATCGGCGGATAAGCGAATTTGTGCCGTCAACACGACAAGTTGACAACGCAGATAGTTTCAATTGCAGAGTTGTTTTATCAATAACGTGTTTATTTAAGAGCTTACTCAAATAAAGGCCTGGAAAACGCTATTTAACAATAATTAAGGCTGGTGTGCAGCTAACATAAGTTTAGGAATGTGTTACTGCGTAATTACGAAAAGCGATTGTCGAAATGGTAACAGCTACGGTCGTAAACATTGAGACGGTTGCTGAAATTAGAACTGCCCAAAGAACAGCTCACATTACTGCTAGTGAAATGAAATGACATGGCTACTCACCCGTTAAAAATAAAATTAATAAAAATCATCCAAGAAAGCAAGCCATTAAAAATCGAAACATGAAAACGACCGCTCTGAGCATCATTGTTGATGCTTGGAACTTGCAAACAGTAGCTGCCAGGCACCTGAATTGTTTCAAAAATACCCACGACGTTCTTGGCGATGAAGCGATCGTATAGCAGGCGGAAAAGTAAAATTGCGTTGAAGCATATTTATTTCACCGATCGTTCTGAAGGCCGATCGTGTCGGTATCGCAGTTTTAAAAAGACGGTTAGTTCAGCTCAACACCACGCTGCAAGACAGTTTGGGGTACTGCCGGTGCTCACTCAATTTTACACTAGAAATAGGAATTACACGAAAGAAAGAACCGTACAGAAATATTTTAACTCGGTGCCGTAAATCACAAACATAGTAGCGATCTCATCTTCCTAGGTTTGGGTTAGCTGCTTCGTCAGCGAATGAAGAACATTTTGATAAAATAAAGAGTGGAAAATACTCCCCCTGTCAAGTTTTCTAATCACAGTCACTGGTTGATGCCGTTCCGTGGTAAGTTCCGGCCCTTCGAACGCACTAGCACTTTGTTGAGTCCCTTTTCCTGCGCCGCCGCGCCACTACGAACGAAGGTAAACAATCAAGATGGCGGAGTGTTCCCCGTGTTGGCGCGCTGTCAGCGCGGTGTGACAGCGTGTTCTTCGACTGTCGTACAACAAATCGGCGAGAGAGTTGACGGGCAGAAAAAAACGTGTTTCCTGACAGTTGCTGTGGTCTCAATGTGACACGGTTGCCAAAAACATGTTTCCCTCGAGTTGATGGACAGAGTTGTCCAACTGTTTTCTCAATGTGACAGCGCCTTTAGAGTTGCGGATCAGGCTTCACCAAAAGTGGATTTTGCTGTTGAGACTATGCGAGTACGTGCTACTGGCATCGAGCGTGCATCTGCTTCATGGCCAACGCTTGTTCAGTCAAGACCTCTGCTCAACCAGGAATCTAGAGGCAGATTGTTCTTAAAATGCAGCATGCTCTAATCGGTAAACACCGATGAAGACCATTTTTGGGCCTCCTGATTAGCTGGATGTAATGCCCTTAACACATTGCATAGTGATGTTTTCTCCACTTGTTGTCGAGAGACGGTCAGATATTCTATTCCTTTTGGTATGTGAGACCAGGGTAGGAAATCATAGAATAAATCAGATTTATTTTATATAAATCAGATTATATTTGATTTTGAATCAATATCGCTATAAAAAAAACATTGATTCTTCACCACTAAATTTATGTTTTAACATTATCGATTGATTGATCAATTCATCCGATCACTGATAACAATCCGGAAGAAATTATTACTGTAAATCTAAAGTACAGTTTAATTAACCTTTTATTGCTGTAATCCCCGCCATACTAGACGAAAAACACCTTGACTTGTTTGAGTTAGTAAAAAGAAGTGTTTGATTTTTCTGTTCAGTTCTGGCTTGAATGCAACAAGACATTACATTTCTAGTTTTTGTTTCTTTCTTTTGCGCTCAGAATTTGTTACAAAATGACAATACGTAAATGGCGAACGAAACAGAAGGTAGAAATCAAGTTCAACGCTCTAATTTGCTCAGAAGAGCACTTCTTTTTGTTCGTGTTCAGCCTTATATAAATATTTCTTGCTTAATGATTATTTAGTTTAAATACAAAACATATCCACATGGAATGCATGAAATGATAGGCGATCAGAAAATAAGAAATATATTACGGAATTATTTTTTGGCAAAGGTTCGATATAAATCGTCATAGTTAAACTGGACTCGTTGAAATCACGACTTTAATCGTATTAATATTTATTTTCCACCCTGCATGAGAGTTGTCTATACTGCGGCAAACGTATCTAATATCTTCAACTGTGAACTTGAGTCGACATGTGTCATCGCACTCAGCATGATGAATGCTCAAGAGAGCGACCGGTAACGCAAATCTGATGCTTGTGTACAGTTCCCGAGGGAACCCCGTCGGCCCTCAACTACTCCAAAGGGACTGGTGACGAGTACGTGATCTTCTGGGGGCCCGTCCCCTGTGAACTTGCCAACGGCGTCGTGCGCCGCTACTACTTGGAACTGGACAGCGCCGACCCGTGGGAGAGCAGGCCTGGTGAACCACACCACGGGGGACATGAGACTCGGCTTCAGCGACCTGCTGCCCTACACGCGCTACCGGGCCAAGGTGTACGCCGGAGAACGACGCGGGTCGCTCTGATGTCGCTGCCGAGCTCAACTTCACCACGTCACCTGCCGGTGAGACATTTCCCACTGAATGACTGACAGCACGAATCAACGATACAGATGTCGGCTGAGTGAATATGTTTAAGGTAGAATCTGTCCAAAAAAAAAAAAACAAAAAAAAAAAACGGACGTGTTGAAAAATGCATGAACGCGACTGGTCATTGGCAACTTCATTAAAACCAGGCACGTAGCCAGGGGGGAGGCCCATGGTGCCCGGCCCCCCCCCCCCCCCTCGAAATCTTCCATTCTGCTGGGACCTCCTCTCCCCCCTCCCCCTCATACAGCATTTTGTCATGGGCGGGCCCCCCCCTCCCCCCCCCCCCCCCCTTGAAATAAAATCATGGCTACGTGTTGAATAAATGGCCCCAGCACACCAACACCCGTCAAGTTCAAAAGCGTGACGTAGTTCACAAACAAAACACAGAGAACTGAGACTTGTATCCCTTAATGCAAGAAGCGTTATTAATAAAACAGATCAACTGGAGGCTGTGGTGATTGCTTATGACCCGCACGTTATAATGATTACCGAAACATGGTTGCACAGCGAAATCCAAGATGCAGAGGTGGTGCCCCCGAACTACAGATTAATTCGAAAAGATAGAAGCTCCCGAGGGGGTGGAGTTGCCATAGCCATCAAGGATAACCTTATCTGCCATGTTATGAGCGAGATCGATAACTCCGAAAGCATATGGTGTAAAATAAATTTTTATGGACTGTGGCTAACGCTTGGAACGGTGTACAGAAAACCCGGTTCATCACCGGATGACTTAAGTAATATCCTTCAGTTTTTATTAACACATACTACTAAACAGAGCAGGATTATAATCGGAGGCGATTTTAATGCTCCCAATGTAATTTGGTCGGATGACGGTGTGGCCTGCCACGGAACTAGTCTATCTGATGTGCTTATTGATATAGCATTTAATCGGTGTCTTCGACAGTCTGTCGAAGAGGCCACGCGCATTACTGAAACATCGAGCACATTGTTGGACCTCTTACTCGTTAGTAAACATTTTGACCACTGTAGGGTAAATGTTCATGAGGGCATCTCGGATCACGAGTTAGTATTCCTTACGTGCGATCTTAACGTTTCTCAAAGCGCCCCGGCTGAAGTGAAGCAGTATTACGATTACGACAGAGCAAATGATGAGTCAGTTATTGATTACCTAGAAGAGCACCTTGATGGGTTCGATGAGGAGACTGATGTAAACGAGATGTGGTTAAAATTTAAGAGCATTACAAATCACTGCCTATTTAATTACATACCCAAAGAAACTAAAACGATAAAACGCAAAAGCCCATGGATTACCAGAGACATTTTGCAGGCTAAACGTAAACTGAAAAGACTTCGTAAGTCCCGCTCACCTGCTATTCCTGAACAAAATGGAAAACTAAAATCAAGGATAAAGCTAGCTAAAGAAGCATATTTTACGAAGTCATTGCCTGATTTCATTACATCGTCTCCTGAAAAAGTTTGGCGTTATCTGTCCCCTCCAAGGTCTAACATCACGCAGATGCGCATTGATGATAACGTCGTGAGTGACAGGAGCAAAATTTCTTTCGAGTTTAATCGCTATTTTCAGTCCGTTTTTTCAACTGAGATAAGCGAATCGAACACCATTCCCAGCGATGAAAGATCTGACGCGTACAGCTTCATATCAGAACAGGGTATTGTGTCACTGCTGTTATCACTTAACGTAAAAAAATCGACTGGCCCAGATGGCCTACCAAACATGTTTCTTAGGAGATATGCTGAATGGGTTGCTAAATATTTTACGTGTATCTTTTCGAGGTCATTCAGGGAATCTGTAATACCAGACGACTGGTTAATAGCAAGAGTTGTACCAGTTAAAAAAAGATGGTAAACGGGACTCAATTGAAAATTATCGCCCCATTTCTTTGACTTGCACGTCGTGTAAATTATTGGAGCACATAGTAAACAAACAGTTAGTATCTTTTCTTGATGAACATGACATACTAAATGGAAATCAACACGGTTTCCGTAGAGGGTTATCTACAACAACGCAACTAATTGAATGTTACCATGAAATATCCCGTCATGTAAATGATCGTTTACAAGTGGACGCCATTTTTATCGATCTATCAAAAGCGTTTGATCACGTACCTCATCACAAGTTAATTAATTTACTCATTGTCCTCGGTGTTCCTTCATTATTAATAAAATGGATAAGAGCATACCTTACAAATCGGCAGCAGTTCGTAGATATCGGTGGTACTCCTTCCGATTTGTTAAGTGTACATTCAGGGGTTCCACAAGGTTCTGTGTTAGGGCCATTGCTTTTTCTGATATACGTTAACAGCTTGTTTACTATTAACAGTAACGGGCCAGTAAAAATAAGAATGTTTGCTGATGACTGCATAATATACACTCCTATAACCTCCGTGGATGACCAGATTAAACTGAATAATACCTTATCTAATATTTCGGCATGGTGCAGCGAAAATAACATGAAAATCAATACCGGAAAAACTAAATACATGCATATTACAACAAAAAAGAATGCATTGTGTTTTGATTATGAGCTTGATGCAGTTAAGCTTTCCAAAGTTGATAGCTACAAGTACTTGGGCGTGATTATCACGAGTGACCTAAAATGGAACAAACATGTGGACTATATAAAAAACAAGGCAATAAAAAAACTCTGGTATCTGCAAAGAAGGCTGTTTAGGACACCTCCTTCGGTTAAGACTCTTGCGTATAAAGCTCTAGTAAAACCGACCCTAGAGTACGCATCCGAAGTCTGGGATCCCTGGCAGGTCACACTTTCAAGGGAGCTTGAAAACGTACAGTCACTGGCAGTGCGCTCAATCTTTTCTGACTTTAGGAGTACTACATCTGTTACGACGCTGAAACGACAGGCTGGTTTGCAGCCACTAAAAAACCGAAGAATGTTCCAGCGCCTGAAATTGTTTTTTCAAATATACAACAATATTATTAGAATTGATAAATCCAAATATGTGAAGCCGAAAAGCTACCGGCTAGATCGCCTGCACCACCCGAAAGTTTTAACCGCCATTGATGCCCGTATAAATATTTTTAAACAGTCATTTTTTGTTCAGGCGGTAGAGTTGTGGAATAAACTTCCTGCTAGTGTCGTTGCACTGGAATCCCTTTCTGAATTCGAGAATGCCATAAGCGTATTGTTTGACCTGTAAGTGTGACCCTTCTTGTGGGTGTATGTGTGAATGTATATTTTTGCGGTGAGGTTCCCAAAAGTTGATTTTCAAAGCGGTGCTTGAGCTGTATATATTTGTGGTGCGGATCCTGGAGATTGCTCTGAATGTTAATATTTGAAAGCAGTGTTGTATTTGATTTCCGTGTTTGTATTACCCCCTCCTGCCTTGGCCCTTGAAGGGGCTGGCAGTATTGTGAAAGAAGAAGAAGTCCTGGGTTACTTGCGTGCGTGTGAATCTTGGTTTCCGCATTCTGGTCGAAGTGTCCAAGAACAGGAGGAGTCTGGAGTCGTCCCATTAGCTCGTCGAATGCCTGCTGCTGCTCCTCGGCCTATTCGAACTTATCGGCGTCCTTCGTGAGGTGTGTGAGCGGTACGGAAATCCTTGCGAAATCGTGAACGAAGCGCCGATAGTATGCACATAGCCCAAGGAATCTTCACATGGCCTTCTTGTCTGTCGGCGCTGGAAATGCCTCGACGGCGCGAGTCATCTCTGGGTCTGGGCAATAGCCACAATTGCTAACATAGTGGCATAGGAACTTCAGTTCGTCGTGGGCGAACTGACACTTTGATGGCTTGAGGGTGAGTCCGGCAGTATGTATGGCTTGGAGAGCAGCTCGGAGTCGTAGCCTGCTCGTCGAAGTCGCTCGAAAACACTACGACGTCGTCAAGGTAGACAAAACAGCTCTGCCATTTCAGTCCGGCCAATACGGTGTCCAGGAAACGTTGGAAAGGTGCTAGTGCCGTGCATAGTCCGAAGGGCATCACCTTAAACTCGTACAGTCCATCCGGAGTAATGAAGGCCGTCTTCTCTCCACCCCGTTCGTCGACTTCGATCTTAGCCGCTCTTCAGGTCCATCGATGAAAATATTAAGAGTGACGCCGCCGGTCTAGTGTGTCGTCAATGCGGGGAAGTGGATAGACGTCTTCCTTCGTCACAGCGTTCAGCTGCCGGTAGTCCACACGGAACCTAAGCGTTCTGTCCTTCTTCTTAACCAGTACGACTGAAGAGGCCCACGAAGTGCTTGAAGGCTGGATTATGTCGTCGTTCAGCATTTCTTGCACTTGCCCTTGGATGACCTCCCTTTCTTTAACGGAGACTCTGTACGGCAATCGATGCACATGGAGCGCGTCGTCCGCGGTAACGATGCGATGCTTCGCAGCGGCGGTTTGGCGCACCTTTGACGACGTCGCGAAGCAATCCCTGCATGTATTCGGCGAGGAGGTCACTCAACTGCCGTCGTTTCGAGCTTGAAGGCATGGGGCCAATGTCGAGCTGCGCTGGCGGCGTAATGTTCTGCTGAGGTGGTGATGATTCTTTTTCAATCGCGGTGAATTCGGCGGAGTTCCGGAGTTAGTCGATGTGGACCTTAGCGGCACCTTTCGTGAGGTGTTACGTTTCTTGTCGGAAGTTCGTTACGAGGACCACAGTGCGTCCATTCTGTAGTTCAGTCCTGAGAAGAGGAATAGGCGTCGCCAGGGGGTTGCGACGCCTATTCCTCTTCCCAGGAGCAGTTGAACGTTGTCTTCCAGAACAACTTTGCCGCAGGTTGCTGCATCGATCATGACGGGTGCAACAACACTTGATCGCGGCGGCAGGTTCACGTGGTCGGCAGCAACTCGGACGGCAACTTACGTTGTTTGGGGTTCTTCTGGAGACGGAACAGTTGTCCGCAGCGTCATTCTATTTTCTCCTAGGTCGATGAGGGTGCTGTATTCACACAGAAAGTAAATGCCGAGAATCACCTCTCTGGCACAGTTTTGTACAACGACGAATTTCACAGGGCACGCCTCGCCGTGAATCTCGACTCGGGCAGTGCACTTCCGACGGGCATAATAAGGTGTCCTCCGGCGGTTCAAATTTGTGGACCACCCCAGGGCGTCGTAACTTTTCGCAGGTGGCGAGAGAGCCTCCCACTCAAGACTGAGTAGTCTGCTCCGGTGTCCACGAGAGCCGATGCGCCATGGCCGTCGATAAAACATTTAGGTTGTTAGGCGCCGTTGGAGGAGCGTCCTGGCGATGCGTGGCGTCGGGAGAGTGGGAGCGCTCCGGCGTTCTTGGAGGCTTTTTACTTCGGTCGTTTTCGGCAACAGAACCTCCAGGCGTTGCCGCACCTAGTTCTCCAGGTAGGACAGGTGAGACAGGCTGTCACGGCGCGACCGACGGAAAGGCGATTCGGAACGTCGGGGGGTTGGAGAACGGAAACCTCGTGGTGCTGTCGGCGCTGGCTACGGGGGGCGACGGAGGTATTTCTCGATGTCGCGAGGGCGTTCGCCGTACTTTGGGCGAGGGTCGTTCGGCGCAAACCCTCGTAGGCCCATGTGGCGGTATGGGCATTTCCGGTAAACGTAGTCTGCCTCACCGCAGTGGTAGCACAATGGTCGCCTTTCGGCTGTCCGCCACACGTCGGTCTTCATTGACACAGCTTGTTCTGGGCGAACGTGCTCCCGATCTTCCTTCGGTCGGGGATACTGCGGCGCTAGAGGTTGTGGGATTCGACTTGTCTTACTGCACCACGAGGTCGATCCCACTCCGTAGCTCGATGTTGAGGACTGCTACGGCCGGGTCCGTCCGGAGGCTGCCGTGGACTCCGAGGAGACAAATCACTCCGAAACACAAAGATACTGAAGAAGCGGGTTTATTCGGCTCCTGTGCCACCACGCTGTGCCCGTCGGCAAAACTAATAAAAGAAAAGAACGGAAAAAGGTCGGCGCTGTTGCATTAGACAGATTCACCTGGAGGGTGCCCACGCTGCCGTATCAGGCAGATTCGTGGAAAGGGGGAAGCTCCAAAAAGAACGAGGCTCCGTGGCCCAGAGCCTCCCCCGACGAGAGTCCCGGCCGCCGTTCGCGGGCCGCTTATCTAGCCAGCGGAAAAATGGACGCGCCCGGGGTAGGTGGTATGGCTTTTCCCGCAGATGGGCCGCGTCCACAATCATTTCCAAGGGTGCGCCGGTGGCACGTTCACCACAAAAGGGCGAGGGTAGACACGCCCTCTTCGAGGAATGCGGCCTTGCCCCCGTATCCGGGATGACGTCGCCATAACGCTCCCACGGCCTGCGTGTGCTAGGCCTGGATAGGGAGACGGGGAACACGTGGTTCCCACACTCCTCCCCCCTTAAGGCTAAGGTAGGACTAAAAACAAAATTGGCCTACCGACTCTCGAACAAAAAAAAAAAAGAAACCCAAAAAAAATTACCGCGTCCGGTACCGACCCCACATGCTGGGGTTGACAAATAAAATATCTTTTGGGACGCACCCGGCGTTGAAGTCCGCGGCTCACCATGGCGTAGGGGCAGGACGATGTCTTGGCCGAAGTCCAGGAATGACGACGCCGGAGGATCTCCCGTCGACGCGCCCCGTCGATGGCGTCGGCACGAGCGCCCACCCGCAGGGCCGCATTATGCCACGTCTTGCAGGCGGAGTCCAGGCATCGGTACGGAATCCGCAGGTTGGGACAGCAGCAGGGTCGCCGAGACGGCGAAGTGTGTCGGGGAATGACACTCGCAGTCCTTGAATGGCAGCAAGTCCCCAGCTCCAGGTTCCCACGGTTGGAGACGGAACCAGGCAGCGGGAGGACACCTGACGCCATCTTGGTCACAGCGGAAGTGTCCAGCTTTTAGGGCCGGCAGGGGAACAGGCAGCCATGGCGATGATGACGTTGCCCCGGCATTGTTTTCCTCCTCGTGGGCCGCGCCATGACTCACACCCGCCGGCCACTGGAATGCAACCTGCGCTTGGCCCCTTCTCCGGTTTCTTTCCCCAAGATGAAGCCTTCGGAAATTCCGAGCAAGGTCGAGCCGTCCAACTGAGGACACTCGACCAATCCCTGGGTGCTCAAGGCCCCAGAGATAAAAAGAGGCAGAGACAAAAGGCGTCTTTTCTGCCGTGAGTCACGTGCATCGCACTGGCTCGGCTTGCGAAGTTATTGTGAAAATAGTTCCACGACTCCGCTTAATGTGAACACGGATGTCCACATACCAAACCGACTCGCGTCACCCCGGACAATGGATTTGTTGGTGACTATTCGAAGAGGCACAGTTCTTTGTAGCTGATTTTGCTAACGATGCCTAATCGCTTCGATTTGCGGGCACAATGAAATGTCAAATGCGCCACCCTGTCCTTCCTTGTGATATTGAAACGATGCAGGGCTGCAATCGGGCAGGCTCGCCAACATTGTTATTTTCCAAACATGTTAGCTTTTACCTTAGGCTAAAACACAAATGCCTGTGGCCAGGTATAGCACAGCGACCTAACTTCGAAAAGTCTTGGAGCCGCGTGCTGCCCTGGCCGACGCGAACCAAGGAGAGCACCGAATGCAGCTCCCAGCCGCGCAGGACAGCCACCTTGAACTGCAATGTTCGTAGAGGCCAAGCGCCGTAGTACGAGTTTATCAGCATCAGCAAGAACAGAACCCGATCCCAAATAAAAAGAAACCCCGTGCCAACAGCAATACGAGACTGTTCACGGCACACACGTCGGCAACAACACGAGTTGCTCGACACGGCGGGTACGCTGCCCGGCTACCAAAGCCCGTCTGCAACAATGCAAGTTGCTTAGCGACGTTAGTGGCGAGCGTACCGCCCGGCGGACGCACCGCCCGACTCCGCAGAGTCCGCGAAAGTATTTACAACTATTCACATATTTACACCCCGGATAGTTCTGCTGAGCATCAAAAACAACATCGGTGCTACGGTCGATTCCCAACGAACTCCTCGAGTGCCGTGGTTCACGATATCGTCCAGTGACCGCATGGCGGTCACCTTATGACACGCAATTACGACGCGGTTACTACCGCGTTCTCGGGATGCTGTTCAACCTCTCGCGCTTGTCAGGAAGCGCTGGTTAAACGTCTCCCAAACTCCGCGGCGTTTTCGACGTCGCTTCTTTTTTTTTTTTTCATTTTTCGAAGTAACCTTTTGTCAAGTTCACGCAAAGGTTCCAAACGATGTCGTTACGTGCGACGCTCATTGACTCTTGCCTGAATCAATCGCGGGTGATCGGGAAATCTTAAAAGTTAGTTCACCGAAAACCATTCTGACGCCAATCCTGTTCCCTTGAAGGGGACGGAAAGGCTTGGGAGAAAAATGAAAGGACTCACTCGGTAGTTCTCCATAGATGGTCGATCTCGCTTCTGGATCCGGGAAGGTCCCGCCGTCGACGTGTTGACTGCTGGTCCGTTGTTGCAGCGTAGAGGGGCACCATCGGCGGTCTCCGCACCCGCGCTGCGTAATCTAGCAGTGGGCGATGCAGGCACAGCGCATTTTCTCGCTCCGAGATACGCGTTTAGTTTGTGCGTTGACGGGGTGTCCACTCTGGGTGGGCCCACGAGCCGTCTCGAACGCAAAAAGCTGCACTTGCCTCTGTTCGAAAACGGGGTTGACCTCGAAAAGCGCAGGTGCGCTCTTCCCAGCAAAGTAGGCTGGCGTCGTCCCGAAAGGGAATGCCTCGGACGCATTCCGGGCGTTGAGTCACATCCGTTTTGGAAGCGAGCTCGGCTGAAAAGACACTGCATTGTGTCCGTGCGTGGCTGACGTGGCCACTAAGCCGTTGAGTGGCGTCGGGTTTCGGGCGTTCGCCTCTCCCTTTGTCCACAAAGTCCAAGGCCGGAAATTGACCTGGTTCGCTTTCTTAGCGAAAGGAGATGGATGCTGCTGTCTTTGCAGTCCATGGAAAGCCGCACGTTGGGGCGCCAAATGTGGGATTCGACTTGTCTTACTGCACCACGAGGTCGATCCCACTCCGTAGCTCGATGTTGAGGACTGCTACGGCCGGGTCCGTCCGGAGGCTGCCGTGGACTCCGAGGAGACAAATCACTCCGAAACACAGAGATACTGAAGAAGCGGGTTTATTCGGCTCCTGTGCCACCACGCTGTGCCCGTCGGCAAAACTAATAAAAGAAAAGAACGGAAAAAGGTCGGCGCTGTCGCATTAGACAGATTCACCTGGAGGGTGCCCACGCTGCCGTATCAGGCAGATTCATGGAAAGGGGGAAGCTCCAAAAAGAACGAGGCTCCGTGGCCCAGAGCCTCCACCGACGAGAGTCCCGGCCGCCGTTCGCGGGCCGCTTATCTAGCCAGCGGAAAAATGGACGCGCCCGGGGTAGGTGGTATGGCTTTTCCCGCAGATGGGCCGCGTCCACAATCATTTCCAAGGGTGCGCCGGTGGCACGTTCACCACAAAAGGGCGAGGGTAGACACGCCCTCTTCGAGGAATGCGGCCTTGCCCCCGTATCCGGGATGACGTCGCCATAACGCTCCCACGGCCTGCGTGTGCTAGGCCTAGATAGGGAGACGGGGAACACGTGGTTCCCACAAGGTTCACGTCGGGGGGCGCCATATACGGACACGGGGCTGGGGGTGCTCGTCGGACCATTGCGGCGTAGATTTGGGCAGGCTCCCCTGTGCTGCTGCAGTGACGGTAGTCTCGGGCTGGGAGTCTCGGTAGACCTACTCTCGGACGACTTCGACGAGTGAGAGTTGGGATTGGCGATCTGCAGCAGGTAGGATCTTGCGGAGCTCTTCCCGGACGATATCCCGGACGATCTCCTGAAGGCAGTCGACACCGGTGGTGCTCAAGTCCAGACGGGTAGCTGCGACGGTTGGAGCAGTAGGCGCGCGGGCGAGTCGGTATAAATGGCTTGCTCAGGCCGTCAGTGCATGCTCAATATTTCTGGCTTCGGTTAGAAAATCATCGATAGTCGTCGGGAGATTCCGTACCAGGCCTCCGAAAATTTTACTCCTCACGCCACGCATGAGTGCGCGAAGTTTCTTCTCCTCGGAGGCCTCCGGATCGGCTCGGCCCTTAGGCGGAGGACATCTTCAACAAAGCTTGTCACGCTTTCGTTGGGGCCCTGCATTCTTGATTGAAGAAGGTCGTCCGCTCGCTGCCGACGGTGGTGGTTGATAAACGACCGCTTCCATTCGGCGACGCATGACTCCCACGAAGTAAGGGAGGCTTCGTGGTTCTCACACCAGTGCTTCGAGGTGCCCTCAAGCGAGAAGTAGAACTTCTGGAGGCGCTGCTCAGCCGTCCACCCGTTGCGGTGGACTACACGTTCATAATGCTGCAGCCAGTCTTCTACATCCTCGTGGGCTTCGCGCGAAAGGGCGTCGGAGTGCGGGGAGGGACGGGCAGGATAAAAGACGGGTGGGGTAGTCATCGTCACGGTCTTCTTTTTTGGCTTCTGCGGCAGGAGTCCGAATTCCGGGGGTTGGCCTTAGTACGGCGGCTTGCTCGGTCGTCGGCGTCTTCTGAGAAGTGTAGCCTTCGGGGCTGGGCACCTCACTTGGCCGTGGTGTCTTTGGAAGGGTACGCTGCACGGGCTTAGAATACGATACCCCGCCCCTCCACCAGAATGTCACGAATCCCATTTGATTAGGCGATGAAACCTGAAGTAAGCTAAACGTTGAATGGGGCGAACTTGTGTCCCAAAACAAAAATAGAAGAAGATTAGCACCAGAGGCGGCGAAACAGCAGAATCGAACACTGGGTCGAGATTGACTCCGGTTCGCCACGCGGAGCCCCTTATGTATACACGTGGGCTTCTGGAACAATCGGCGTAGAAGGTTCGGCGCGTAGAGCATTCTAACCTCAAATAAGCAACAGGATTCTCGAATTTACCAGAACGATTACGGAAACAACAAAAGGTGTATCAGCGGCCAGGTATCAAACCTCGACTTTTTGCGTGGGAGGCAAGCACGAAAATCGTTACGCCACGGGCGCGCTGCCTACTTGGCCAGCTGCGCGCGCGGCCGTATGAGATCATCAACGGGGTAAGTCTCTGTTAAATGCCCCAAACAACTATACATGGCATCATACAAATCACGTGAGTTAGAATTTGGCGGCCGGTAACATGCACCGATTAAAACCTACAAACACCCAACTGTATACGCACCCACAGGGTTTCCAGCTAGGTGTCATAAGATAACATATACTTCAGGCTGTTTTTAACTGCAATAAGTACATCGCCACCTTTCGGATTAAGATTATCTTTTCGATAATTATTGCAATTTTTTATTAATATTAATTTTGTATCGTCTACGTATGTTGATAACCAGGTTTCAGTTCCGATGATGTTGCTCTGCTCGCAAGAGGCAGGGAGGCATTCGAATTGATCTTGTTTGGACAGCAGACTACGAAAGTTCACTAAAAAAAAGGACAATGTCGGTTCAACAAAAGGTTTGTGTATATTCCGGAATTGTCAGTTGTCAGCTTGGGCAGCTTCACATTGTCTTTGAATAGGAATGACGGTCACAGCAACACTGTCATACACGTACGTTTCGTTGTCAACATGTAGTTTATAATAAAAAAAAAAAATGTTTGTACCTAATACTCTGTTCCCGAAACCGAGCGACAAACTCTAACAACTTTTTCCGCTCAAAAAGCACTTTTGGAGAGAAGTCCACTAAAATTTAAACCCTCAACGAAACGTTTTTTTTTTTTTTATTTAGAAGCATTCCGGAGTACGTTCAATAATTAGACGGTTACAACCAACAAGTTTTGAACTAAAAGAAGATTATCCTTAATAAATTTTGATACCATAAGTTCTGTGTCACTCCAGGTTTTATTTTCACGTTGCGACAGACCGCGAAAATTCAAATTGTTCCTGGGCAATTGGACATTCATGTCATATAAAGTATCGAACCTCGACTTTTTGCGTGGGAGGCAAGCACGATAATAGTTAGGCCACGGGCGCGCTGCCTATTTGGCCAGCCGCGCGCGCGGCATGAGAGACATGCCGGAGTTTTCTCAAAAATTAACACAGAAATATGCTCATGCGCACTAGGAGACTCGATCCCGCTCCACATCAAGCGTTGCAGTGACGCTAGCCAGGCTTTCTTTCATTTGCCCGGTATCAGCAACTTTATAGCTTCCAAGCTAGTCACATGACGTTAATGTCTTTGTTGATTTCATTTGGCTTGCTAATGTTCAGCCGCTGGTGCTCTGTGCTTGAATCACGAAGCTGACGAGGAGATGGTAGCCACTCGTGCTCCGTGCTTGAATCACGAAGATTCAAAAGTCACAGGTTCTGCGAGCTGATGAAGAGCGTGGCAAAAGGAGAGAAGAAAAAGTAATTTTAGAGACATGCCGGAGTGTTTCCTCATACATTTTTAGAGCGCAGCTCTTAGGCGCCCGTTTCCGGCTTGAGCGGTGTCGGCGTCGGCGTTACCGCGAGCCCCCCCCCCCCCCCCCCCCCCCCCCCGAGGACCTCGGGAGGACCTCGGGTTCCTTCGGGAGGACCTCGGGAGGACCTCGGGTTTCTTCGGGAGGACTTCGGGTTCCTTCGGGAGGACCTCGGGTTCCCTCGGGAGGACCTTGGGGGGACCTCGGGTACCTTCGGTGACCTCGGGGAGGGGGGTCACGTGACCCCCCTCCCCGAGGTCACATGACCCCCCCCCCCCCCCGTTAGTACCCTTCCCTCCTCCTCCTCAAGAGCTGCGCTCTAATTCGGTGTTCCAGGGAGTTGTAAACGGCTTCCACTTTTTTTTAAACGTTTCCTGCAGATATATTTAATGCGAAAGCATTAAATGTTCCATGAAGCGGAGCCGGCGTCGTCTGTAGCCGAGGAGAAACGGCGCCTAAAATCCCGTAACCCCGAGAAACGGCACCTAAATTGGCTGCGACGTGTCACATCAGACGCTTTATCACGGAAGCCGGCGAGGCCGCTCGATGTCAAAGCGGACGCGGCTCGGAAATAAAACACAAATAAAAGAACAGCAACGCAGATGTCTCGTCACGGAAGCCGGCGGGTGCGCTCAGGGTCAAAGCAAATGCGCTTCAGAAATAAAACATAAAGAAAAGCACATTAACGAAATGCTTCGTCACTGAAATCATCGTGAAGCCCGCAAGGTTCGCCGCGCCTGCGAAGTGGGGGAGCGTGATGTCACTGACGCAGCACCGTGTGCGAAAGGAAGACGTGGCGCGCTGCTTGTAAGAACGCGCTGCGTGTAGGAATGCTTCGAATTCCTACACGTAAGCAGTCTTGCGTGTCTCTGTCGAATTCTTTGTTTTTAGAAACCAACCGTTTCGCATTTTAGAAGTGGCAATATTGACAAAAAGAAGTAAGTGACAAATCGATAAAGAAACGAATCAAATTAAGGCTCCTCCCAAAATTATCGGGCCGAAGTATAAGTAATCGTACCAAATGAGCAAACATGTTGATATCTGTCGATATGTTTGATGAAGCAAAAGGGTTCAAGAAAATTAACCGTTAAAAATAGCTTACATTTTATTATTATTGACGAATCTGCTTCAAGATAACCTCGCTATGATGTATTTGTTTTTTGCAAAATTCCTAAAATTATAATTTAATCTGCTCTGCATGGTACACAATAACGCACAGTCCGTGTCGCGTTCGCGCGGAAGCGCTTTTTTATGTTTCTTTGGATTGCGTTACCTGTCTATGGTAAAGTAAGAGTCGTTTTTATTTTTAGTTAACTAAAAAGTTAAAAACAAATTTGAGAAATTAGAACACGCCAAGACAAGACAGAGTGCCGGCTACAAATATATACGGAGTTTTTTGCTTAAAATACCCACTACTTGTTTTGATCTTCTGAAGGAAAAAGCGGATCATTTTCCGTTTCCGAACAAATCATATGGACGTGCGATCATTGTGGAGTGCTTGAAGGATCGGCATATGACATACATACCACACTGCCTAAACTTTTTGTGCGGAAAAAGACGGTGTTGTTAAAAGATGATGTGCGTGCTTGGGTTCATTCACCGTGCTCTTAAATTGGTGGAATGTGAAAATAAGAAGAAAGAAAAACGATTCAAGGTAAGAAGTCAGTGCAGATGGCTGATGTTTTTCGGTGTAACTGATATTTTGAGGAGCTATACGCGAAAAGCTTACTTTTAGCTCGAACCTTTAGCAAAGAGATATTAAAAACTGTATAGAGCTACCCCCCCCCCCCCCCCCCCCCCCCCCCATTGTTTGAGAGGAATATCGTTGATACATTACTCATTATATGCGTACATTTTTTCAGCCGTTTCCGAAAGCAGATAGGGAGGAATTAATTCCATTTGTTCAGCTCTTCTAGACTAGGAAGTCGGCGATAAATTAAGTTGCGCTCCACTGGAAATGGAGAGGTCCCGGGTTTGATGCCCGGACCAGGCGGATTTTTTTGGTTGCGCACCAGTCAATTAGCTGTGTTTGGAGATTCGTGTTTTTTCTTTGTCCCCGTTGTTCTCCTTCTCCATGGATTATTTTCGTCATTCTTGTCCAGCTCGCTTGCACCTCTGCATTTAATTGCATTATAATCGATCAGTGTCCTTTTTAAATGCGATATCACTTCGTTAAACATGCCCCCCCCCCCCCCTCCATTCCCTGAAAAATTGTGTACGTCACAACAAAATGCATTCCCATGCATGGGAGATTTAGGCATACGTGCAACGTCCTTCCTCTTTTCGCACGGATGCACGGGTCGCGGGACGAGGCACTCACTGCATGAACCGCTGTCTTCACAATGCCTAGCTACAGGAAGGAGCGGGCAGGAGGAGAGATAGCTGAAAAGAAGTAGCGGCGTGCTGAGTACGACCGCGCTCGACGTGCCAAGGAGACGCCGGAGATGAGAGACAGCGATGGTTGGCTACAGATCGGGAGGCGAGGCGGGCTCGATCGTGCTACTACGGCGGAAGGTCGTGTGAAGAAACGAGAAGCCGACAAAAGACCGCACTCAATTCCACGCTGTGGGGTTCGTCACAATTTAATACGCGAAATATTGCCTTTATAATAATAATAATAATATACTTTACTTTATTTCCTGGTAGTGTCCAAAAACGGCCACGAAGGCCTACGTATTGGTACACTATAAACAAAATAACCATCACATTAAAGATGCATCTGTCTGTTGAGGCACAGGTTCAGGTACAGGTTAATCAATAACAACCACAAAATTAACAAGCGCAATACACACATAAATCAAGATGCTACATATAACGCAAAGCGCTAAAATCAAAAGAAAACACAATGATAGAAACGCAAACAAAATTTCGCACTCTATAAATGCTTCACCATTTTAAAAACGTATCAGCGTAGATGTCAAGATCAGGAAAAGAAAGCTCGTTATAAAGGTGCTGGATCCTAGACATTGGCGAGGCATGGTATGGTGTATTTGGGTAAAATTGCAAAAAAAAATCTACGAGTACGAAAAGGTACATGAAAATTCACAGATGATAAGAGTGAAATACTATCAATTTTACCACAGATGACTTTATGCAAAAACGACAAATCACGAATGTTACGCCGTTTACTTGGCTCTCGTAAGTTAAGATATTTAAGTAGTGATTCGTAACTATAATAACAACGACCATTAAAGTATCTATCGTATGCTATTCGAACCAGACGCTCCTGAACTCTTTCAATTTCCTTGCAGTGATTCACAGAAAAGGAGTTCCACACTACGGAACTGAATTCAAGTCTTGGCCGAACCAAGGAACAAAACAAAAGAACCAAACATCCGCAACTCGAAAACTCCCGCGTCATACGTGAAGTCAGCCCCAGTACACGTACGGAAGTACCCACCATTGAAGTGACGTGTACTATGAAAGACGGCTATCAACGATAACGCCAAGGTCACGCATGGTGGTCACACGCTGAATCATTGTCGCATTCGCATTATAGCAGATTAATAATGCTACGGCAGTCTAAAAAAATTGCAAAAAAACCAAACTTTTTTTTAATAGTTATCTGCATTTACAAATTTTCGGATAATGCCCAATGCACTGAAGTGCACTCATTAAGTAGAGCTTTGTTTTCGTGCGAAAATTTTTTTAAAGGTTTTTTTGTTGACATTTTGGCATCTTGCTCGAACGGCTGGGGCTACGTTTTGACGGATTTGGAGCTCCCCGCAATGTCTAGTTTATTTTTGCGGTGCGAAAATCCGGGTTTGGATTTCTTACGAACACCCGTTAGAATGATTGACCGGCACGCAGAAAAGCCTCGTATACGACGAAATCTTTATATTTGGAACAAGTGGCAAAAGTGAGGAGCGTCTATATGCTTCTGAATTGAGCCAACCAGATTCTTCCTTCCCGATTTCCGAACAGCAGTCATTCTGTTCATTTGCGAGTGATGTATTGTATTAACGACGACTTCAATTATTTGTCAACTGTAATTGTACATTCTGCTCTGTGAGCAGGTCACATGTGTAAGATGCGGAATATATGCAATGTCTGAATTTAAAAATAAGATCCTCTTTGTGCTTGTCTGTGTGTGTGCGATGGAATGAACGTCTTAATGAATGTACTTTCCTGCCTATAGCTACATGTAATAAATGTATAAAAAAAGCTGTGACGTAGCTTTGTGGTAACGGCTTAGCACGCAGCGAATTCAGGTTCGATTTCCGAGGGCGGCGGTCAATTTTTTCAAGGATTTGGAAGCATCGTCGACAGACGCCCTACTAAGCCAACTACATGAACAACTACAACTACAACACTAAATACCAACGTTATCTCCGGTGGCGGAAAGAACGCATAACAGCCATTGCTCTGAAAAGAAATGCATATTATGTACTTCAAAATACTGGCTGTTTTGGGTTCTTAATACTTCCCGAATCTTCAAACGCTTCTGAAGGAACTGACACTCCTGTACCAAGAATGAAGGACATCCCTGCCATAAGCACAGTGACTGTGACTAAGTAGACTTTCATGACGTCCTTCATCGTCTTTTTTTTTTCTTGAAGATATTACAAGACAGTCCATCCCTCCCACTCCTGTAGCGAACGCGAGATAGGTGTTTTAATTACTTCACCGGTGGTATAAAGCAACGCGAAAGGCTGCGGTCACACTAAAGGTCGATGAGTCAGACCTACGAGTAAAGTGATGTAAAGCTTCCGTGTAGCTGCGAACAGATGTTACAACGCGGTAAATTTTCCTGCTGATTGCAGGTCTGTACATTTTAAAGAAGTGACTTCGTGCACTTTCATTAAAGCATGTGGCGGTGGTTATTCGAAAACATCGCATTTTAGTTAAGCAATCTTGGGGGCGTATGCACGCGTAATTTACTTCGATTATTTTAAAATTAAGTTTTTGCAGCGAAAGATATGTTATGTGCTCTTCAACCAATTGAAATTACGTTCGTTGCAGTTGATGTATTTGTTCATGTTGTAGTTGTCGCAGAAGAGCGTAGAATGCCTGTCGTCGTATTCGGCGACAGGGTGCTTTTCGCCGAATACGGGCAAAGGCCGGGTTTCCTTTTTTTAGTTTCTTGCGTCATTTTCTAGATTATGCTAAGACGGTTATTTTATGAGGCAATTTTAACTGTGTACTTAGGACAGCAGATAAAACGCCTATTAGAAAATGCAGTGATGGGAGTATGACTGTTTTAAAAAAATTGCTTGAAGATTTTGATTTCATTGACGCTGGAAACGCAAGGAACGAAACGTACGAGTTACGTTTTACACAATTTCAAGTGTCATCACATAGTCGCCTAGACAGAGTTTGTGTCAGCCGCAGTGGCAGCAATGTTAAAAAATATCGTGTCACGCCTGTTTTTTTTTTTTTTTTTTTTTTTTCTGATCACGGCATGGTTTTGGCAACGACCGGTGAATAAGCCCGATCGAAGGCGAAATTTAATTAGAAGCTTAAGAGCTTCTACACGAAGCTGCTCAGCGGTGAAGCTTCTCTTGGACTGTTTGGAGACCTTTTCAAAACGTTTTTAGAAAAGGGGAAGGTGTGACGTCTATGCCTGGGAAGTCTTCAAGTAATAGGTCAAGTTGCTTGCAGTAGAAAGGTTGTCGTTAATACCATACGAGGCGCGTTATCGTGAACGTATTAAATGCCAATTTGCAAACGCTGTCAAGAGCAGAATGTTAAAGGCCCGGAAGAGTTTTTCAAGATTTAGAAGTCGTTAAAGAGCAGATAGAGCAGCCTCATCGGGAACGTTACCGCAGAGCTATAGGTCGAGCTCGATCGGAAAAGTACTTGATGGGCGAGCACGGCCTAACAAACATCCGTTGGCCGAAGAAAAAAGATACGCGCTCCGTAAGGAATTGGAGGAGATTTATTATAATGAAGTCACTAGTACGGGTTAAAGTGCGATTGAAAAAGCCTTTCTATGTCATTACAAGGAACTTTTTGATAGCCAGGTTCGAGATAGGAAGGACCCCGTTTTTATTAAACTTCTAGAGTCCCTGCCCCAAGAAGGCGAAGAGGAACAAGAACGACTCGCACAGCCGATCACACTCCAAGAGTTCCAGAGGGCAATTGATTATTTGCCCATCGCGAAAGTGACAGGACCCGATGGGTTAGACGTCGAATCTTAAAAGAAATATTGGAGCAGTGTGTCCAATATTATGTTGGAAGTCATTTCTAGAGCGTACGAGCGAAAAGTAGTGCCGCCGTCATTTTCCCATACATACACCATTTTAGTACCCAAAAGAAAAGCTTCTGAAAGCCACTGGTTTCCACCCGATTATCCTGCGCAACGTGGGCCGTAAGAATTTTGAAAAGTTCTAGCATGGCGTTTTCAGGGTGTTGTTCGGGACCTTATGGGAGAACAGCAACCTGTGGAATACAAGAACGTTCGATTTTGATGAACTTGCACGTCGCACGCAGTGTGTTAGAGGCATGTGACGATGGCAAACGTCAGGTTGCCATGATTCACACTGATTTAGATAAGGCATTCGACCGCGTTAAATACGATGTTCTATTAGATATTTTAGAGCACGTGCCTATAGGGGATGTCATTTTGGATGGGACCAAAATGGCTTATCAAGATTGTACTACGAGGTTGTCCGTGAACAAAGAGTTGACGGAAAAGATAAATGTTCGATCCTCCGTTAGACAAGGGTATCCCACTTCGCCACTATTGTTCAATGTGTCTATGGAACTGTTTTGTTCAAGCGTCCTGAACAGCGAGCAGTGTCGCTGTTTTTGTTTGCAAAACGTCAAGAGAAAAGTTTCGAGCTACGTGGACGACATCGCGGTGTTTTGTAGCGACAAGCTAAGTGTTAGTGCTTCTGTTACGTTGGCGAAGAACTTTTGCGAGGCTACTGTTGCCGCCATAAACTGTAGCAAGTGCCGTGGGTTTTGGCACGAAGAGTGGGCCACAGCTCCTTCAAAAAATGAAGGTGTTTCTTGCGGCAGTGGGCCGTGGACAAACTTCGGTGTGTCGCTGAAGTGTTACCGAGATAGCAAAACCTATTGATCGGGAGTCGCCATTGACCTAGATAGGCGTGCTTCACTTTGGAAGCTGAGTAATCTGTCCATTTTCGCCAGAGCGACAGTCTGTCATACTTTTTTCTCATTACAAAATTGTGGTAAATCCTACAAGTGATACCCTATGCCCGCTTTCACGTATAGAAGTTTCACCGTATTTTCGCTAAGTTTATTTGGAGCTCGAACTGAGACTCCGATACGACGACACAACCTCTTCCCCCGCGTACGTCACGGTGGACTCGGGCTCTCGCATTTGTTTGTGAGACAGCTTGCGTCGCTTTCCTTTTTTTCTGCGAGATCAAGAGCATCCTTAATTTCGTTCAAACAAAATTGTCTTCTCATTTGCCATTTTTTATTGTTTCCTCCCATGGAGGTGAACCTACAAGACTCGCCGGGTTTCCGAAAAGGTGGATGACGTGGTGCAGCTTTTTACTCCCCGATTTTCGTTTAAGGATTTGTCTCTTGATCTTCTCTTATGTATATTTCCAACGCCTCTATACAGATCTGTCGTTCGTCGCGGGGGCGAAGATGTGCTCAGCCAAGTGAAGAGGATGTGCATTCTGTTAAATCTTTTTTTTTATTATACATACTAACACGTTGCCCGTCAAAGTGCGGCTTAGCGAACAAGGTACAGATGTTCGATCAACTGCATTTTGTGTAAAAAGCTCGAAACAATTGAACATGTAATAACTTTTTGCTTGGTGAGTATTCTTCTGGGATGTGCTCTAGAGTACATTGAAGGAACTACTGTGCATAACCCCATCCGGCAAACGGTTCTTGAATGTAACTAACGATGATTGCGTGGCATATGACATGATTATCATATTAGGCTTGTGTAGCGTCTGGAGGTCGCGCATGGCGGTCCGTCCAACACGCCGACCCCAATGCAAAGGAAGTTCGTTACTATTTTTCAGTCACAAGTGGAAAATGTTCCTTCAGACGTCAGCATGTGCCAAAGAGACTCGGCATTTTGAAGTTCGTCCTCGAAATGCGAGGATTTTATATTATGCTCTGTAATAGTTTTGTTTACAATTTTTAGCACCTTGACCGTTTTTGTTTTCTCGTAATAACGATATAAAAAAGCTGTGGCGTAGCTCTGGGGTAACAACCTTCGCTTCGCACGCAGTGGACCCAGGTTCGATTCTGGCGAGCGGCGGGCGATCTTTTTCGAGTCTATGCAGTGTCGGCGGTAGGGCGTTACCGGTAACGAGTTACTTTTTTTTTTTTTTGGTAACTTGGTAACATACTAGTTATCTTTTTTAAACACCAACAGATGACGTACGTAGCTTATTTCTAGTTACGGGTAACATAGTTACATCTTCCCAAGACCTGAAAAGGGAAGGGCACTTACATTTTTTTCGTGTTTATATACGTACTTCGTTTCACCTTAAGTCCAGATGCAACCGACATTACGAGCTGATGGTACTAATCAGACAGCGTCAAAAGGGCATCATCATGGTGTTCGTCATGTTTCAGTGCATGTTCTGTCATGACTCATCGCTGAACCAATCATAAATAAAAGAAAGGCCCAGTGACTTGCGCTTTTGACGGTGCTTGATTGCTCTCATTAGCTCGAAGAGTCGTCTGCGCCAGCACTTAAGCTGAAACGAAATATAGGAGCCAGGCCATTAATTATTGCACTCATTTCACATGCCTTCAAGATGTTGCCTGTCTTCACTCCACGCCAAAATACCCCACTTTAGAAAAGCCCCAACGCCCACGCCTTTCGTACCAGTGTGGAAAAACAGTGCCGCAAAAAAAGGCTATTACCGTCCATTTAGAAATAAACAGTAACGCAAAAGTAACGTGCGTTACTCTTTATTTGTAACAGTAACTTTAACGGGTTCCTTTTATTTTGAGTTAGCGTAGGTCGGTAACGCGTTCCTTTATTTTCCATGTAACGAGTAACATATTTTGTTACTTTTTTCCGGTAACGACTACAACACTGAGTATATGGCTACATCGAAGACGGATACCCCTACGCCCTAATACGCCAACTACAACATCAGCAACAAGAAAAAACTTTATCAACAACAACGGACGTCATTTCCAGTCGTGCGAAGAGCCTATAACAGCTATCGCTGTCAAAAGGAACAAAACCGTTCGGAACAAAATGGTTAGGTGCCCGTTTTGTTCCGAGTGCTTATTGTTCACGTACCCCATGTGGTGCGTTACCTCACTGTGTACTGTACTGTGGATTCACGCACTCCATGGTGCGTTAGTTTATAGCACAGTCGCAGCTATCGCTGTGACTGTACTGTGGAGTAATTCAGGACTGTTCATATTTTTTTTTGTCCAGTTAACCTAAACAACACGAAAGGCCGTGTGCACTATGAAGGTCAGCGAAGCGAGCCTTCGTGCTAGGGCTTTGACGAGAGCAAACAATTCATGTGTCGTGAGACCTGGCTTTATCCGAGCTTCCTTGTAGCTATGAACAGGTGTCAAAACGCGGCATATTGCTTGTTTGCACTGTAAAGAAATAACTTTGTTCACTGCAATTAGATCACTGGGAGGAGAATCTTCGTAAGCGCTGCATTCCTGCGCTGCGATCTTTTGGGGCCTACCTTTTTTACAATACCTTACGGGGTTCACATGCATGTTTGAAGTAACCCAGGTGAAAATAAAACATTCGCAAGATTTTACACATCGCATAAATTAATCACGCATTGAGGGGGATCATTGGCCGAGAGTGCTAGCGCACACCAGCTCGGAGCACGTGGAGCGAAAGCTCGCGCTGCAGAACTCGGAGATCTTGGGTTCAATCCCCACCCCTGCCAGTTTCAATCTGAATGAGCATCATACCGGCGTGCGGTCGTGTGTCACTTCTGCGCGGTGCACGTTAAAGACCCCAGGCTAGCCGTTGTACCGTGCACTGGCTAAATTGCTCATGTACAGCTGAGAGGTAAGCCGCCCGTCGAGGCGAACTAAGTTCAGGATGTATAAACATACACACACCAATTTTACCACGCATTGAAAAAAGTATCAGATTCGTCTGAAGGTAGTGGTTCTCAAGCTGTGATAATACGATGACAAATTTTCAACCTGTGATGTACTTGCACAAACAGCGTTAACTGCTTTCAGTAAATTGTCGATGATAAGTTTCGCCTGTAAAGTGAAGCAGCCGTTATTAAATGCATGCGTTTAAGGGCAAGAAGGAAAGCCTTTCTTATATCCAAAATGTTCAGCAAGCTCTTGAAACTTTTCATTCCAGCGACGTCCCTTACAAAAAAATTTAACCAATTTCTACAGAATTTCTAGACATAATTATGGCTAAAGAGCATAGATTTCCTAGGGAGAATGTATCCACTTTTTTAACCATTGTCTACAGATTATTGGCCGCTGTTTCCTACAGGTTTTGTGTAGACTTCAGTGTACAGATAATGTGGCGACTCTGTACAGCAAACATACAGACATTCTAGCAACACTCCTGTCCCGTTTCTAGCGCCAATAAGAGAGTTTCTAACGAATTGCTGTTGACAAGTGGCCAAAGTTTCAATCAAAGCACCATGAAGAATATAGCAGTTTCTACCCATTTTCTGCCCACTTTCTACAGACAAATCCCCTCAACTCTATCCATTATCTACAGAAAATAGGCCACTGTCTATCTTTGTGTAATGCTAGTTATCAATTTTGAAGTGTACAAATGCATATGCTGCATGCAGAGCACTTGCTTCATTATACACTCAAAGACAAGACAAAATGTTCTTATTTTTCGTTTTTTTTTATTCTCATTTGTTGAGCAGTGTTTTGTTCTACTTGTTCAGCTTGCTCAGCATGCTTGATCTTTGCTGCATCGACCTTGAAAAGTGCACAGGTGTGGCCTAGAAAAGAAGAGAGAGAGAGAGAGAGAGAGAGATGACAAGTTAGCATCTATTAAAATCTCCAGTTGAGCAGCTCCCCACTACTCAACTGGGGACATGCACATGCCCCATTCACAGGCTCACTTGCCCGATAATTAGGAAAAACGGGCATGATACGTTGGAAGCAAAAAGGGCGGGAGATCATGGATGATGGACGATAGAGGCTGTAACCTTTGTAACAGGCAGTAGCTTGCGCTACCAATACAGCTGCCCGGCCAAACTCTCCAATCAACGCCAAGCTACCAGCTTCTGCCTGCAGCTTTCATAGAAGCCTAGACTTTGCATGATAATGAAAAAGTTAAGTGTCTTCAAATTGCTGCTTCATTAGCAAGTCTATTTTACACTAGGGACGTATACAGGGTGTTTTTTTTTTAGTTGCACCAAATTTTCAAAAAGGGAACTTGACATAGAGTAATTTGAGCCCTGGAGAAGTGTTAATGGCCATGGCGGCCTCTAGAAAATACGTGAAATTAGGTAATTAGCAAATTAATTAAAATGTTTTAATTAACTTTTTAATTTTTGACTTTAGGGCGCAAAACGCACTTACAAATAGCGCTGTACAGGCCCTTTCCGGCCGATCGCTCTGGATTACACGTTGAACTCATCGGAGATTCCTGGCACAGAGTTCGACACGGTTCAGACTCATCGGATAGTGACAAAACGTACATTGCGTAGCAAGAATACCTATCCCAAATGATCAGGAGGACCTCTCCTTGTCACCCACATGGAAGAGAAGGCGGTCCGTCGTGTCTTCGGTCCGTTGAAGCTAGTGGTCGCATGCATGCCCACAACAAAGGAAGATCACCGGTGTGCAGGCGCTGCCGACAGAATATCTATAATCTTGGCAATCCGCATGTTGAAGATCGCACTTGGCACTAAGACGAAATGCGCTGCTGGTGATCGGAACTCTAGAACTAGATTTACCACATCTACCACAGAAGCGAAATCCACAGCAGGCCCGCATGCCGCATCACCCACGAAGCTAGGTCCGGTCTTCGCGGGCATTCCGGGTTTGTCAACGGCTAATGCGTCATCCGTCAAACCACGTGATCACGCTTCTGCCGTTACCCGCGCACAGAGAGCGGATTCAAGCAATAAAAAGTATACGGTTCATTGGTCCGGCGAGTACGCACCGTCTACCACGCCTTCAGCTTAGGGAGAGGGAGAAAAGAGAGAAGGAGTAGAAAGAAAGCAGGCCAGAACGGGGGGTGCGCTTACAAAGGCTAATCTTCAGGGCCATCTCAACAATGAACACAACGCGAGGAGTTGTCACTTCTACCCAAGGTTGATAGTGCAGTGGATGTTATGCGTGGCCTTGGGCTTTTAGTCAGGTTCTGTGCTGTGCCTTATCACCAGCTTCGAGACTGTAGTCACGTGACCCTAACCGGAGACACGATTGGCCTAAAACACGCATAGCGTCTACCCTGCTGTCAATACTGATTGAACAGGACAGCTCTTTGAAGGCCAGCTTTTGAATTTCTAAAGAAGCTGTCCAGCCCAAAAGTGATTCTAAACGGGGCAAGTTTGAAGACACTATGTTTTACGTCGAATAACTCACATTATAATTAGGGCTCCGTGTTTTCGGAGTTTATTTTTTGTAAACTTCGGAGGGTGTTTTTCGGAGTTTATTTTTTTAGCAAACTTTCGGTGTTTATCGGAGTTTATTTTTCGTAAATCCCCAATTAATTATGCAGTGTTTCCTATTAAAAAATAATAAATAGTAACCGGATGCAAACGTATGCCAGATAAAAAATAAAACGCGCATGTATCAATTAGGATTTTTTCAGTTGAATTTGGCGTTGGTGTCATTGGCAATACTAATTTGTCCCACGACAAAAATCGCACACAAGTGTGGCTTCGATAAACGTCGATACCTTAAAATCAATAAACTGCCAGAGGTAGCCGCAAGGAAGCTCGTAATCATCCCATCAATCTATCCCGCGGCCGCGCGAGCTGATTAAGGATATAATAGAGAAGTTTCAACGACCTCTCTTCCCTACTTTACACAATCTCTATGGTCCATAGCTTTCACTGTTACCCCCAGGAACATACCCTCTCCTTTCTCTAAATCCCAAATCCCATGGCCCAAACTGGAAACCAAAAGAGTGGCTTTTGTCGTGACACGAATGGTACGATGACCTGTTTCCCTGAACCAGTGGCGTCACAAGGGGGGTGCGGGGGGGGGGGGGGGCGGACCGCCCGGAGCGAAACCCCCCCCTCTCTCGCGGCCCGCCGCGAGAGAGGGGGGGGGGGGTGGCGGCGGGCGGCGAGCGGGGGGGATATGGTGTTGCGACGAGCGGGGGGGGGGGGGGGGGGGGGGTATGGTGTTGCGGCGGGCAACGAGCCGGGTGGGGAGGGGGGGGTTTGTAGCCGGGGGCCACCGCCCCGGGTGCCGCTGACCCTAGTGACGCCACTGCACTGCCCTGAACCAACCTTGACGAGACATGCCGTAAGACCCCCTTTTGACAACGATCCGAGGCTTGAAAGATAATTATGGTGTCATTTTCCCAGGACCATTGATCCTGCGCTGCTCAAACTGCAAAAAAAAAAAAAAAAAAAAATTGCTGTTTGGGGGGGGGGGGGGGGGGTGGCATGGGCAAATAACAATTCGGAGTTTATCGGATAAATCCGAATTGACAAAAATTTTACCGGCGGGTGTTTTTCGGAGTTTTACGGATTTATCCGAAAACACGGAGCCCTAATTATAATTTAGAAGGAAGAACTAAGCGCGACTATTTTTTTGCGCACGATGTCCACAAATAAATAAATATATATGTATATATATATATATATCTATTTTTTATCAATACATTTTAAATTAATTGTACACTGTTAGATTCGCGTTTTCAAACTTCAATTTTCTTTTTTTTTTTTTTTTACGAAAGAGTTACACATAAAAGACGCCACGGACAGCACATCGTCCGACTTTCAACACACGATGAATCGCCGACGCTCGCTGACAGAAGGTTGCGATGCTATCCTCCTTTCTGTCTCAGACAGCTGGGTTAAATCATCAAGCTTAGAACATTCTCGCAGTATATCGCCTTTAGTTACCCTCGTTGGAGGTTGAAGTCACATTCTGGTCATATAGTCCTGTCTTCAAGAAAAGGCTATCGTGCATGATTGTTTCAACCTGTTGATTTGGAATCGTGGTGACTAAATCTAGGTTGGCAGTGGTCGAGGCTGCAACCTACAGCATGTTTGATTGGAAACCTGTGTTATTGATGTATATATACTCTGTGTGATTCTTTTTAAATGTTTATCAGGGCCGGATCTTGTGACAATAAAATCCTGTGACTATGTAGTTCACTTCAAGCCTGTTGTAAAAGCGTTTCTTACTACACACGAAAACTGCTTATGACTCATATCAACGATTTTGTCATGTTTTCAGTGTGTATGGTCTATCAAGTCAGGTCTGTAGAAAATCTACAAATATGGCGACGCAAAGTCTAACGACCGTTGGCGACAGACAGTTGGTAGGATTTCTGACGACTGTGCTTTGTAGACTCCTGTTGACAGGAAATCTGTTGAAACCTTGTAGAAAAATGGCGATAAGATAGGAAGTGGACAGGTATGTTAAAAATCGTTAAGATGTCTATAGACTGGCTCACATTTTTTTGTAAGGGGTTATAAGGGCTGAATCTTTTAACTATTTTTCCAGTGCCGGTTTGCGTAAATACAGTCAAGCGGTAGGAAAAAAAAATAAAAAATTTACAAAAAATGATCGACAGCGAAACGGACAATTCGTCACCCGCCGAGCTTTTCAACATTTTCCGTCCTTCATTAATAAATTTAATGTGATGTGCGACTTACATCTGAAGGACTCTACAATAATTAGTTTCCTCTCGCTTGGTTAACACGTAATCTGAAGCCGTGCTTCGTATTGACGGGAGCCATTGGGCACTGTCCTGTCTATTTGCTGCCCATGCCTCGTGGCGCAGAAGAGCGATGGCATAATATCTGACCGGGTTCTGCAGTGGGGATCGTGGTTCGCGTGCTAATGTTTGTATTTCTTGATAATTAAACAACTCTTCTACGCTTTTGCATCCCAAATTCAAAATTAAATTTTAATACTGTTTAATGGTCACTGATAACTCAAGAAACGCAAAGTGTAGCTTGTTATGCTTACGTTTCTTCGTTTCGTGATGCTTTTTTTTTTTTGTTTACAAGATACTGCAAGCCAAAATTGTGGCTCAAGCAGAAGTGGACATATTTTCGCGCAGAGCTAGATTACAAAAGAAAGATGCGTATTGAGGAATTTAGTTATTGTCGAACAAAATGAAATGAACCTCAAATATTTAGTACAAAATGATCGTTCCTTCCCCATATTGTGTCTTGCTGGCATTGCAATTAAAAAACCAAGAGGATAACTTAAACATTTAATCATGCCCCTTCATCTTTTTTTTTTTTTAATTTATGCATAGGGTGTACATCTATAGCAAAGGGACGAAGTACTTCCTCATCCCCATCGGGATCAGCTTGTCGTCACATTGCGTGAATGAGGTCCTAGAGAAGCTGGGACAATTTAATGCGCCCGCTTCCAGATTATTTAGTCTAGTACGAGAGGTATTGATAAACAGCTTGATATATACAATTCTGTTTTATTTTAGTCGTCGAAGCAGCGAACATGAAATCCTGGGTCGGAACGTGCGAAGTCGAAACGCCAATGTGGATAACCACCCTCCACGTCGTCATTTTGTGAGTATCAAGGAATAATTGGAGCCTACCGGCGATGGTTCGAGCTCCTTGTGGAAAAAAAAAAAAAGAAGAGCCTGCCGGACCTTTACCATCTCAGATTCAACTCATGATATAGAGTAGAAACATAATGTTTTGAGATTATAGCTAAGAAAGCAAAAACTGCTTGTCTCTTTAGTATATCCCAAAGGCGCTCTAAATTTGGAGTGCCTCTGTACAGCACCTCCTAGACAGCTTTAAAGCCTGCGCGTTACGTCATATGACGTCCCGTCCGGGGGTCCCACACGGGCGCTGATTGGATGCGAGTGCCGCGTCAGCGTTCGCGTGGGACTATGATAGGAAACGAGCCCCACGGCGAACGCTGACGCGGCACTCGCATCCAATCAGCGCCAGTGCCGGACGCCCTTACGGGACATTATGTGACGTAACGCGCAGGCTTTGTTGTCTAGGAGGTGTTGCTTTGACATCATTGTGTCACCTGACGTTACATCGCGTGGTTACGTGACACCTCGATGTCACCATGTCACGACATTGTGTGACGTGAGGTAACAGTGTCACGTCATGTCATGACGCTCACATCAGCATGATGTGAGCGTCAAGGCTAGCATGGCCAAAGACACGAAAGCGCTAACAGCCGGTCCTATAAATGGTATAAATTAAAGATAATCTGTTCACTTGCCATTAACTCTTGATATTTTTGTATGCATCAAATAATTCAGGAGTATAGTAGACGCTCTACTGATTTTCGCCGTCCTCGGAGCCTGCATCGACCGAATGTGCGGTCTCAAGAAGGCCGAGAAACACAGCACTCAGTCTGGTCTCCTAGGTGAGTTTGTTAGACCAGCAGTTGAGAAGGTTGGTTATGTCAAACTTAAGATTCGTTCACACACTTGTAACCAAGAATGACTGAGAGAGACAAGACCGATTTTTAAACCCTCTAATGCGGAGCTGGTCGTAAGACGTCGTAAGAAGTTAAAAAACAGGTCTTTTCTGTCTCGGTCGTACTCTGTTGCACATGTGTAAATGGGCCTATATACTCTGCACTGTTATAGATTGTCCTGTTTACTTCTTTTCCTTGTCTTTTTGGCGCTATTTTATATGTTTACCTAAGATGAACCAACTAGCCCAACAACGTACCCTATTAGACAAAAAATAATAATGTTTTATTTTTGGTCGACCTGAA
Organism: Ixodes persulcatus; assembly: GCA_013358835.2. Taxonomy (NCBI): domain Eukaryota; kingdom Metazoa; phylum Arthropoda; class Arachnida; order Ixodida; family Ixodidae; genus Ixodes; species Ixodes persulcatus. The sequence goes on from JABSTQ010007217.1 coordinate 75,042, forward strand.
TATTCGAAAAAGTAGAAGGAAAAGAAGTTGTATAAATGTGAATTGCACTGCGTCTCTACTCACCGTATAGTTTGTTTCGTCTTAAGTCAGAGCACAGTCGAAGGCTCGAACAAATACAACCAGAAACACGCATACTACAAGCTCAGGTCCAAGGACATTCGCGGCACTTGATTGGTTTAGCCGATGAAAGAACTCGTACAAGGAGATGACGAATCTCATGATGTAACGCATTAATGCTGTGAATCAGCCGGCCAGAGCCGTTGATTCGCTGGCTTGTCGATCGCCGAAACTGTCTAAATTTTCTGAAGATATCGTCGACGTCAGGAACTAAGAATCCCGAGAAAACTGTGGAAAATAGCAGGATTGCCGATTGCGGCTACTGTGATAAAACAGAACCAGGGTCTTGTACTCCTGATAAGATCACTTGATTATCATGTCTGCTAAATGCCTACGTTCTGTTAATGCAGAATACTGTGGCACTAGCGCCGCTTGCGTCAACCATCACCGCCCCTCACGTGCTTGCGCGCGTCCAGCTTCCCCGCCTTGCACCGGAGTGTTAGGAGCAGCGACTGACCTGGGGGAGAGCCTGACTTAGCGCGATAGGCAAGCAAATTATTCTCGGGATTACTTATTACAGGTTGAACTTCTTTGTCCTAATTGTAAAGTAATATCTAATTAATAAAACACAGTAGAGAAACAGAGAGAAAGAAAGAAAAGTCTCTATATATTTGGATAATTACGGTAGTCACCGTAGTTCCCGTGCAACTGTCGATAGAAAGAGCAGCACACTGACGTAACTCTGGTTCCTACGCCACTAAAGAACATTATGACCTTTAAAGCCCAAGTGTAGGCCTTTATGCTATTTTGTGTGGTTGCTTTTGCAGTTTCTGATATTAGAGTCTTCACATTTTTTTTAGGTTCATTGTACGTGCAGGACGCCTTTTTATTGTTAGGCATGTTAGCGGATATGCTGGATTTTGATGGCATTTTACAGAAACTGTATTTACGGGCTAAACAAACTACCGAGTGTAAAATCGGGAGGGGGAAGAGGATTTATCTCAATGGAGTGTTGCGCTATAATTCATTTGTCAACCATTTTTTAATGCCCGTTGTGAATGAAGCCTACTCTGACTAGTGCCTTATTTAATGACACTGTTCCTTTTATGTACTATCTATTCTTATCGCAAACGGTAATAAATAATATGGTCGAATATCAAAGAGGGACCCTTGATCACTATCATAAATGAACTCATTGAGGTGCAATAACGTTTTTCTTCTCAAGTGATGTGCTAACAGGCGTTGGCATCTGCTACAACAACATCAGTGGCTGCTTCAAACCAATATTTTGCCTCCTACAGAACCTGCTACAAAAGGTCGAATTCCGCTTCAATTGCTCCAGATTATCCTGTGTAAAACAATTCACCTGGGTACGGGTTATTTTAAGCCATGTTCGATCTGAGTACGACGGCTCGTATAGGTAGATTAGAGTGAACAATTTTGATTACTCCTTTCTGCATGATTTTTTGCCTGCATCACAGTACTGAGTGTTACAAATGTTGGCTAGGGAAACAAGTGTTGGTTATCGCTCAGTGTCTCTGTAAAATGGAGACTGAAAGGGCTTGTTTTAATACTTTCGTGACATTTTGAAAATTCGATTACGTCTAGCTCAGCAATTGCGTCGCCATAATATATATTGTGAAACATATTTCGTAATTTATATTTCACGGTACATGGCGGCGAGGTACATATTCCATGATTTTATACACCCTAATTAATTCCTTAGTTCAAGAGCACAGATGCGACTCAACTTTTAATACCGCGATGCAAAGTTGTACCAATCATGGGCATTTTAGGGACCTACCACACATTGTGACAACCATTCGAGGCAGGTAAAATATATGTAACTGAGGTAAACAAATGGATGTTTAGCTGTATAAACAGGACGTTTTGTATGTTAATCTAGATTTTATTTTCTTGATTCATTGAAATAAACTTTTTTTTTGTATTTGAATGTAACGATGCATCGCACGAACGATGAAAAAAACAAAAGAACTATAAAGTTACTCGTTTAACGGCGGAAATAGCGCCTATTGACAAAAAGAAAAAAAAAAACGCGGAAAATATATTTTTAATTTAACAATTCAAACCGGTTCGAACCGGTTCGAATCGGTTTGAAATGTTATTTCTGCTTCCCGGATCTGAACCGGAACTGAACCGGAACTGAACCGAAAGCCGTGAACTCGAACCCGGACGGAACCGATAAAAGTTTCGGTTCGACACTCTGGCCGCAAGAACTGCAAGTGCGGTGATACGGCGAACACGAGACACCTAGGGAACTGCCGGACCACCAGGAGAGGAGCCCCATCCAGAGACTTCCACGGCGGCTAAAAGCACGTTCACACACTTGCGTTTGACCACAACCAAGTGAGACAAGATTGGTTTTTAAGCCTCTTGTGACGGCTTACGAGCGGCTGCGCTGCTGCGGAGCCGGTCGGAGACACTCACTAAAGGCTTAAAGACCGGTTTTTAGCCACTCCGGTCCTTAGAAGTCGCAAGTGTGTGAACGAGCCTTAAAGAAATACTGAATCGACATTTCGAGCTCAGAAAACAAGGCTGGACTGATAGGCGGGACGCTGCAAACACCCAAAACATCACTCATACAGCGTTATCTCTAACGGATCGCCGTACTTTTGAAAGGGAAGTGCGCGACTCCTCGCTTCGTCCCGTCAGGCTGGTGAATTGAAGCGAGGAGGAGAGAAGCGGGGTGCTTCCCCTCAATCTCAACTGTCCCAGGAGGACATTGACGTCATAGCCCTCGCTTGATTGCGCCCTTCTTTTCCAAAAGTACGACCATCCGTTTGAGATATCGATGTATGAGTGATGTTTTGGAGTTCGTAGCGTACCGTTCAACGCTTCTGCGGCCTCAATCTGCGAAATCCAAATTCGGTTCAGTATCCCTTTAGGGTCGTCGAGGTACGACAGCATAAGCAAGCCTCAAGGGGAAGACCAAAATACACGAATGCGGGGGTGGACTCGCGCCACGATTAGAGCAGAGATTCAAACCTCATGTTTCACATTCCCACTTTACAAATTGCCTAGAGTCAAGGTGAAATTTTACAAATTACCCACAGTCAAGGGCTTTTTTTTCTTTTTTATATTTGATGTTTGAAGCGTTATTTTTATTTCGTTTTGTGTTCGTTAAGACGGGGTTCGAAGGATGAACAATGCAAAAGGCCAAGTAGCCTAACGAGGCACTGATCCCTTAGTTTAATTAAATACTTACAAAAACGGTAAAAAAATGAATTCATTTGAAATTTGAAACTACGTGACCGGCATGTTCACAACAACAAACAAGTATGTAAATAACTAGAAAACAAACAATGCAAAATACACACAACAGGAATGTTGTAAAGAGATAACGCAAAACACCCCATCCCTTAGAGCATCAAGAACAAAAACGTCATACATTATTTTTTCTTTTCAATGCACTGTGGTTTTGATTTTATTTTAATTTGATTCTTTGCCTACCAGTATATTTTAGTAGAAACATTTTCAATCTTCAACAAGCCGGCGGAGTCAAGGTTACACCAAGGTCTGCTTCGCACTCCAGTGCAAGCTCAATCATGCTCTTCTTTTCCTGACCCTGAAAAACAGAAAAATAAATAACAGGTGGAAAATACGCAAATTTGACATTTGTTCATATACTGTATGTGAAAGGAGACACTGTCGTTAGGAGATTAACGCATGACAGGCGAGTTTAGATTAATATATTTCTTTGTAATGAACAACAACAGCAACAAGAACTGAGCATTGCCTAAATTTTGATTATTCCAGATATCGGCAGATCGTTTGAACAAAACGTATCCAGAAATGGCTTCGTTCAAAGATATCTGTCTAAAGATTTTTGCTACATAAAAACTGAAAACAATGCGTTTTACAAACCAAAAAGAAATGTGCACAAAAACAAAGCTTCGCTTAATATGCCATGTGCCTCGGTGCATTGGGTACACACATACCTGGACTTTTATTTGTTTGGTCAACAATCGTAACAAAAAATGGGGATGCTTACAAATGCCACTCTCTTTTCACGCAGTCAAAAAATGGTGCGTTTGTAGCGAGTGGCGTAATGACACCATTTTCCCCTAATAGGTTCGGGGCTGGAGCCTCTGCTGCAAATATTATCCTACAACAAACTATAATGGTTTCCTACGCCACTCGCTACAAACGCACCAAAAATGGTGCGTTTGTAGCGAGTGGCGTAATGACACCATTTTTCCCTAATAGGTTCGGGGCTGGAGCCTCTGCTGCAAATATTATCCTACAACAAACTATAATAATTCAAGACTCACAAGACTTCGTTCAGGCATCTTGACACCTAATTCAGACTAAATCCCAAATTGATTCGACGTATTGGGCACTGGACATTATTTGTTTTTTGGCGGAGTCTCTGCTGCACTTCTGTGGCAACATACTACATGTTATGCCGAACATATGAACAAACAAAACGTGTGGACGCAAAAGAGCCTGTGTAAGTTCATAATTATAAAATTACCTACGCTCACTCTATAAGTCAGGCAGTCCAAAACCCCTGCGTTCTTTTTATAGACGAGTCTACCAAAATTTTGCTCAGCCGTCTCAACGCAGCAAAACAAACCTCAGGAGTTTCTGTCCAAGCAGCTTTCCTACATAGTTTCCTCCAAAAAGAAGGCTAAAAGAAGTTCAGGGCAGGAGAAGTATGCTACCTTCCCGTACTTGCACGGAATATTCCATTACCTCAAATCTATCGCTAATAATTTTGGGCTCCGTACGACTTTTAGCACAGACTATAGCTTGAAAAGGCTGACTCCCTTCACTTGGGCTCAGAATGGTTGTCTTAGAAAACACAAAGTGAAATGTAACGCCTGTGCTTCAGGGATTGTCTACAAAATCCCCTTTGACTGTGGTTTGTGCTATATTAGTCAGACCAAGCGCTGTATCGATACAGCGCTGGGTCATTGATCGTTGATCAAACGGTCATTGATCGATGACCGTTTGACCGAAGATAGACGATGTGTCCAAAATAAGGATCCGTATTCAGAAGTTTCAAAGCACGTCCAATAATGTGACAAATCTGTTCCTTTGTGGAATTTGACGTCTGTAAATTGAACAGAAAAAAAGAACACAAACGTCTGTTAAAGAGTCAATTTTGATAGCAAACCATAGAAACGCAGTAAATAAGCCCTCCCTCTGTTTGGACACCGAGATAAAAAGATTTCTTGAGTTATAACTTCTGTGTGTGTGTGTGTGAGTGCGTAAAGGATATCTGTAAATGGCAGATTACGTCTTTGTGCACATGTATGTCCTTTGCAATGCACGGCTTTGAGGTAGCCTCTTTTGCATGCGTTTGTTCGTACTATGAACTATGGTTCAGAAAGTCCAGCTTCACCGCCTTCTTTACCTCAAATTGACAGATACAGTTTATGTTCGTACCAGGGACTCAAATTGTAACAGTAACTGAAACCGAAAACCGTTTAGGAACGAAATTTTTTTTCAGTAACCGCGTAACCAGTACGAAAACCATAATTTGAAATTTATGAAAACCGCAACCGCGTAACAGTAACCTAAATTATTTACCGGTAAGCGATATTAACCGAAGAACAAAAAAATTAGTTTTTCTTAAGAATGAAATCAAGGAGGCATCTTAAAAGTCGTGAGAACTTTCTGAGGATTGTTTACAAACGCTGCTAAACATCAAAGTAGCGATGTTTATTTTTATTTTTATTATATAGATTGCAATGATCCCTGAGCAGGGGGGCGGGGGGGGGTAACATGCATGCTTGGGTATCAAACTATATAATGCAAATATATGTAGTGAACAAGTGTTCGAGTTCAAAAGATGTGCAACTTTTGACCAATTAGAGGTACTAAGACGTTTTTGAGCTCTTGGTATTGTGAATGTCCCGTTGTTGGATATCTGGGACTACTTTAAACCGTTTATTAAAAAACGGCTCTCTAGCATTTCAATAAAACAAACGATTGGAGAAATAAAAAAAAAACTTTTTAGGAACGTGTGTACGGTAACCGAAACTGTAAAAATTAAAAACATAAAGAAAAGAAGCGAAACCGATATCAACAGGAAACGGTAACCGTAACCGTAACCGAAACGTTATATTTCTCGGTTTGAGTCCCTTGTTGGTATCGTGTGTTTTGTCCCTGATAGTGTGTCATTTGCGGTATTTTTTTTTCTTTTCCCTGGTTTCCCCTTTCTCTTTTTCTTGTTCAGACCACATATAAATGGATACTGTGGCAATAAAGTTTCAGCTGTGTTTGAGACTTCTTTCATTGTTCCTGACGTTTTTTTCTCGTTACGGCAGTCTCGGGCAATTCTACAAATATGAACAATTAGAAAGTATAATAATTTTCTGACCACTAAATGCGCTATTCAGGCGTGTGAAAAGCAGGCTTCCCTCGCGCTGTGCTTGCACACCCCGAAAGCGGTCTGTGCGCTCACCATCCAAATGGATATTAAAGCTCCACCCGTTTGGGAACAGCAGCAATTTGATAGAAAACAACGCGAAAGGCTGTGGTTACAACGGAAGTCGGAGAGTAAAGTGCTTTGACCCGAGCTTTCCAGACCTGACTTTGCTCGAGCGTCCGTGGAGCTGCGAACAGATTTGACAACTTTCTTAGTCATTAGTAATAACAATAAAAAAAAACAAAAAAACTGTTACTTTCTAAGGAAGCAACTTCGTAGGCGTTGATTATTCCAAAACATCTAATATCAGTTAAGTAATTTTCTGAGTTCATACAACTATTGTTTAGTTAGTTTAATATTTAGGTACTCCATCATACAATTAAATAAAATAATAGTTTTTAACCGTGCCTATGATTTTAAAGCGCACAAAAAGCGGTCCTGGATTACACTTAAAATAACGAATATATATTAAAGGTCGGTCTATAAGGTTCCAAAAACGTTTGCTCACCGTTATATTAACGAGAACCTCCTTAGTCTGGAAAATGAAACCAATATGTATTGTTTATCTGGGTCCACAATATATACAAGGTAACATTTCTGATACGTTTTGGTTTATAGTTATCATCTTGTTAATATTATTTCATATAATAAACTTGATTCACCCACATTCTCCAAAGCAAAAGTCGACACGTTCACGTCCTCTAAGAGCGAGGAGCCATCACAACTCTTCAATTAAGATATTAGGCAATGACGGGAAGTTTATAAACTTTCTGTTCAAAAAGGTTTTCTCCTAGCGCCACTGTCGCCTCATTACCCAATAAAGTCTTTGTGATAATGTCTTTGACGGCTCTCTGCCTTGTAATATGCATATGTATGATTCGCATTTGGAATGGAACGTTGTTCCTCCTCACCTTCGTGTTATCATCACAGATATAATAAATGAACTGCCATTCAAACGCCAGTATTGATGAAGCGTACTTGTCATGATTCGGTAAATTTGTTATGACACAATATGTTGCTCTGGTGTGTGACTTCCAGACAGTCTTGGGCTGTAACTAGTTACAAGTAACGCGTTACCGGTAACTAGTTACTTTTTCCTGTAACTTTTACCCGTAACGCGTTACTCTTCAATATTGGTAACTTGTAACTGTAACAATTATTTTTTTATTGGGTAACTGCAACTGTTTAGGCCGCTACAGCTACTTTTTTGTACTATACAAATTGAAACCCACCGCCGCGGACATGGTGAAATTGCCATCTTGAAGTATTTTTCTCGAAACTCCTCGCTGAATAAAAAGCAAAAACAATAAAAAGCGTGGCAGCGCATTAAACAAACAAAACATCGCCTGGTTTAGCCCACGACTGAGATTGGACGGACGAGTCAGCACGAAACCAGCTAGGAGATAAAGGATGCGGCGCCCGCGATGATAGGGGAGGCAAACAGTGTCTGTTTCACCGACTTCGGCTCACTCTTCTCTTGTGGGGACCATCTGCGGGTGTCGGTGGTCGTGCGATATGTCTCCGAGTATTCCGTCTGGGCTGTGTCTGTACCCCCCCCCCCCCCCCCCCACCTCCCACCCCCCTCTCCCTTCCGCTTTGTCGGATATGTCCGCGCTGTCATTTTTACACCCATCCGGTCGCCGTATCTTCTTCCATTTCAGTTTTCAAGGAAGCCGTCCCCATTTTGTGCAGAAAGCTGGTGCTTGTGTAACTTATTCATTCTGTTCTGAGCCGCTCTAGTAAACACGAAGGCAGGTCCAAGTGTGATTGCCATGTTCGTTGATAGCCTCAAGAAACACCAAAATAGAAGGACACTGTTGTAGAACCTATGCAGTGCTCCAGCTGAAGCGATTTCCCGGAAAACACGTTTCTTAAGTGAGAGAAACAGCTGCTTTTATGGCGTGTATGCGGACTGATTTTGATGATTGGGGTTTTAATGGCGCAAGAGTGTATGCGGACTGGTCTTCCGCAATTGACGTTTCGGACACAGACGCCGCCGTGGTCGTCGTACACTCGTAGAGCACCAGAAGGCCTCGCTTGGTCTCCTTTCCCCCTATATTCTTTCGAAGCAGTATGACCTGCTATTTTTTTTGGCCTGCTTCCGAGTATATCCCAGGTAATTATGTGACCATCTGTGTCCTCATTCGTTTCGTAGAGAAAAATAAACGAAAACGTTCACTGACGCGGGCCGATGGCAATTTCTGAAAAACAGTTGATTCTAAGTTCTATCAAGTATTGCAAATAAATTATGCACATCAAAATGCTGAAACGACGAATGATGCAAAAATAAACACCCTTTGGGTTTAAATTTTTCTAATTTTTAAGGTCTTCCTTTTTTCTCACAATAGTGCAACAAATAAAATAATATGTTTTTGGTCTGTGATTTCTTGTTTACAATTTTGGTACTGTAACGAGAAAGTAACGGCGTTACTGTTTTTGCAGTAACTGTGTTACGTTTTGAAGCCGGTAACTGTAACTGTCACTGAGTTTTTTTCCCCTAGGTAACTGTAACAGTAACACTGTTACTTTTTACTGGTAACGTGCCCTTGGCTGCTTCCAGTTATATTACTTTAAAATGTAAATTTCTTGTTAAATACCAAATTGTACTTACTTGATTACAAGCAATGGTCGTAAAAGTTGTGATATTTTCGCAAAATAGCCATGTGTAATTGCTCAGTTTTTTTGCAAACTCTGAATTCGGTTCCTGAAGAGTGCAATTAACATACATCATAACATTAGGAAAAATAGATTATCGAAATATGTCGCGATATATGCTGTATATAATTACGTTTATTTTATCTTGAGCGCACTTGAATATCTTCTCCTGGTCGTCCAACAAGGCATCTACACAAAGGTGAAAACACAGCTCTTTCATGATCGTTACCGGAACTGTTACAATGAGGCACCTAAGCATCCATTCTCAAAATACAAAAAAATAATAAGAAAAACGGAAATTTACAACATTTTGTTTACTCGAGTTTTATTCTTTAGCTAAGAATTATTCCACACATTTAGGCGCACGAGAAATGCTCCAATCCTCAAAACAAGCTTTTAACTTCAGCGGAACAAAAGAAAAATGAAATAATAAAGATCTTACCGCAAAATACTGGCTGCTTTGGAGACTCCGTACTTCCTGACTTTTCGGACGCTGCCGTCGAATCGAAGTCTGAACAAAAAATAAAGGACATCACTGCCAGGAGCACAGCGAGTTTTACTAAGTAAAGTTTCATGTCTTCCTTGATTTGGCTTCCAATTTTAAGAGGCTGCAGGACAGGCTGTTTCTTCTTCCTTTTATAGCAAACCTGAGGTCGATATCGTAGTTGATGTCGTATAAAACAATGCAGAAGGTCGCGGATACATTGAAGGTCGGCGAGACAAGCCCACGAGCAAAGTGCTTTAAGCCGAGCCGACCATTCATGGCGTAATCAGATCCGACTTTACTCGAGCTTCCATGTAGCTGCGAACAGATGAAACAACGCGGCAAACCCTTTTCCTATACTCGGTAATAACAGATGTTGAAAGTTTAAGGAAGTGACTTCGTGTGCTTTCATTAAAGTGTACGGTGGTATTTATTCAAAACCATGAAGCGATGTTGGGAGTTTATGCACATAATGCTTACTTACTTTAATACACAATTTCTAGCACCCCGCAATAGAGGTAAACAATTGGTTTTCGTTTTGCATCCGTAAATTAGCTTTGCGTTATGGAAGGAGAAATTTTGTCAGAAGACAGTAACTACCAAGCGATGATTATAGTATATGGTGACATTAACAGCCCGTTACGCACCAATAAGAAGCGCAGTGATATGATTGGTCAGAGTCATTTCGGAGCACCCTTTGGAGCAGCCGAAAGTTTATTTTGGAGCTGCAAAAGAAGTTTTGGAGCATAAGCACACATTTTGCACTGCCTATAATGTGTTAGGAATCGTGTGTTGGCATGTCTAACTGAAAGACAATGCTACTTTGCCTCCCCACTTTTCTGGAACCTAAAAGTGGCATTAGTTGCACGGCAGGTTTCATTCCCTCAAACGCAGAACAAATTGCTTATTTTTGCGTAGAAGCACAAAACACGGCAACAAGATTGTGATTGATGAAAGACAGTATAAACTGCAGTGCATAGTTATTTTTGGTACAGAATCAAGGATAAAGCCAATAGTATATTCCACTGAAATAATGTTAAAATAAAATAATTTAGAGCACTCAAATTGATGTTCAGATTCTAAACGTTCTAATACAACTACTCTTACTAATTAAAAAAAATTGTATTTGATTATGATCATCAATAACATTTGATATGTAGAACTTGTAATAACAAAAACCGGCATGTGAATGATAAATATGCCTTCTGAACGAAAAATATACCTCCAGCTAATTTAATTTTAATCTACTCTATTGAGTGTTTCATAGAACATATATGAAGCCATCTAAAGGTAATAAACGAACAAGAAAATTGACATAAATAAACCTGTATACAGCAGTCCAAACAAATATTTTAGCAATACTCGATTACCCTTTCTAAACCTCGAATTAAGAAACAACAACAACAAAAAAAAAAAACAAAAAAAAAAACATCAGAGTATTGCAGATATGCTATACAGTATATATATATATATATATATATATATATATATATATATATATCAGCCACAGCTTCATTCAGAAATCGTGTAGCATCCCGCTTTTGAAGGGTACTTTCCCCTCAGCACGGTGGTGCGCTACGGCGAAACAAGATATGCAAAATCGCTATGTTTATTTTGCGGCTGTCGCTTTGCTGCAGTACATCAGTGGGCGGCGAGAAGTGAACTCAACGAAGTTAGCTAACCTGCCAGAACAGAGCACGCACATGAAAAACCTTGCGAAATTTCCGCCGAGTGCTGTCTGTGCCGAACACAGATGAAATTAAACAGAACAATATTTGACGCCATAATCTAAAGTTCTGAAAATATGCACAAGCCTACCGTAAAAATCTGGTCGTATAGCGGGGCCTCAGCTATTATATCGTAATATGTTTGGCGCAATGTTGGCGCAAATTCCTCGTATTTTGAAAAATATTAAGCAGGATGTAGCAGGGCAGGCGCTTTGGCGCAGTTTTGGCGCAAATGGAGCAGCAATCACATCACTGCAAGCGAAATTCACGTAAAACAATTACCGCAGACGATGCCAATCATAACATGGTTCGTCTTAGGCCGATATCTCTGGCTTCTTTGCTCCAGAAAGGCTATGCCCAACAACTCATTTATTTCTTCTAAAAAAGACGGAAGCGACTATTTTGCTTCGGACTGACTAGAGGCTCAAATGGCAAATTTTTCCGATGAAAATGGGAGCGGAGTAAGGTAAACCGGAAGCCCACCGGAGGTGACAACACATCGACGTTTCGTTCTCTGCCGTTTGCTCTAGAAAACTGGAGGAGCCCGTCAATGTTCCCTTTCGGCGTGAAACCGATGGACTTCGTCTCATTTCAGTAATTAGGGCCTTTTTTGTACCGGGAACAAGACTCGGTTGTATTTATTGGTTTTCCGAGTTTTTGCCGCTTGCCAAAGACGCTTTAAAATGAATTGTGCTACCGCGTTGTCGAGAGCAACGTGGCAAGGCTGCGACGGCAATGCTTGTGTCCTTCGGGGTCGTGCTTGTTTTTCCATTTACATTTATGCAAAGAAAGCAGTGTTGGTAATCGTGTTAGTGCCGAGCCGCTACTGCTTCGATTGCGAATGCCAGCGAAACACCCAGCGTTGCGCTCGTCTCGATAGAGCACGTAATGCGCCGTGTTCATGGGGGGGCACATCGAAATTGCCGTGAACCGTGTACTTGTGTTTACACTCGTGCTAACTTCTTCGATTGAGCTACCGGCAATCCAATGTTACGACCACGGTGCGTGTAATTTTTTCCGTCGTCAGTACTCTGTTTCGTGAGTTATTTAACCGCGTGCGGAGAGCATATCGAAAGTACGTTGATGTCAAACTTGCACTGTTGTTTAATAAAAATAATAATAGTTTTATTGACACTCCTGAGACACAAATCAGTGGTAACGGGTCCGTCAAAGCCTGTAATGGCTTGTGGGACGTGACCCGGCAATGGCGTAAAAGAAAAACAACATTGAAAATCGGAATATAAACATACATCACAACCACCACAAAAACTACAACACACAATAATAACAGTAATAATACATATGTTTCCTTGGCATATGCGTAATCGAGAGCTTACATGGCGCGTGCACAACCATGCATAAATGCTTAGTCCGCCACCACGTCTGGGATATGTTGGAATGGATTTATGACGTGCTACGGGCGATACTTTTTTTTACAGTACCTTGAACTTTCAGTTCATTCCTGTAAATTATTTGTTGTGGAATAGGTTATGTTAAACGTACCATGAAACGATTTCGAAATCGAATTTCATCCGTCGCACGTCGTAAAAGGTGTTACAAAAAACCAAAAGAAAAAAAATCGAAACCCAAAATTGTTTTTTACACATAGAACTTAAAAAAAAAAAAGCGGACTCTTTTATATCTTCTCTGCTTCAACAGCTCTCTGCCTTTTCACAGCGATGCATCCGCGGTGCCAATGCACGTGAGCCAAATCCACGTCGCCTATTAAATAAATGCCTACCTCACCAGCACCGCGATCATAAACAATAAATAGCCGGCGAATGTTTCTTAAAGGATTTGTTAAAGAATAATCTGATCCAGATTTTGTAGCATAATTAGCGATGTGACGGAAATTGCTGAATTGAATAATCCTCGGAGCTATGCGCCATCTATCGCGTGGTAAATGAAGCAAGAGAAAGATCAGAGTGCGCCTGCGCTGTCAACCCACGAGCGTCGTCTGCTAAGGAGAGCTCGGCCGCGAGCGTTGCATGCCGGTCGCGGTTCCTGCTATCTGTTGAAAAGCATGGCGTCGGTGGTGGTCGTCGACGTGGTTGGCGTAGTGGAAGCTCATCGTTCCGCGTAGAGCGCTATCCTTGTCTGAATCCTCGTCGTGTGTCGCGATGATAACCCAGCACGTCCTAGACAGGAAGATCCATCTACTCGTGCTGCGATGTTGTGGCAGCACCCTCGGGACAGCAGAAACGCACGTGTGAAATCGTGTTTGTTTACCTCAACTACAGTGGTGCTTTCTTAACATTTGTGTCCGAGAACACCGCCCGGATTTCTTATTTTGCGCATTCCATGCGTGTGCTCAAGTTCAGGGTATTACTAGTGCATAATGTATTTAAATGCGTAAATAAAGTATGCGAATTTTGACGCGTTTTTATCACTCGAAAAAAGTGATTAGTGTTAGCGTTCCTGAACGCTACTGCGTTGATATATCAATGCTAAGATTACATCGTCTTTTTCAATCGTATCGGATGAATGAACCGTACTTGATCGAATGAGACAAAATCTACGAATCCGCCGAAAAACAAAAAGTCTTTGGTGGCGTAGCCGGGATTTGAACATTGGGCCTCCCAATATCCGGTCGGGTGAGGTAATCACTGCACCACTTAACTTTTCTTTTTATTGCCGGATTCCTACATTGTCTATAGGCACGCATGCCGCTCAAGAACACTGGAAAAATGGCAAGGCTAAAATAAACCAGTCCGAGGTGACGGACTAAACTTGTTTGTGGACAAAATTGCCTCAATGCTCGGACGCCACTCAGGCACGGACTTTTGAGCCCTTTTGACTTCAACAAACAAAGATACACTTTCCCAAAAATATTCCCGCATTATTTTCCTATTGGGAGACGACGTACGACAATCAAAGTGCCCCTGATCTCTCTCCCTATCTTCTCTCTCTCTTTTTATATATATATACATATATATATACCGTAAAAGGGAGGTACAAGGTGTTTCTGCGAAAGCTTTCCAAAATCCCTAAAAATATGCTGTTCGAGTTAAAAAAAAACAATCTTTGGGGGAACAAACTATACTTCGTCTCACCCTACGATGGACTAAAGGCAAAAGCTACAGACCGCCAGATCCAATCACGAGCCACTTAGAAATCGCGTATTGCGCTTTGATGCAAGTATCAGTGCCCGCGTCTCGGATCACTAATGGGGATGGGCGGACAGTGGTTCGAATCGAGATAGCACTGAGTGACTCAACAATTTTACGTCGCAAAAAAGAGGCTGTTTGCAGTGTCGAAGCTATAGAAATGATGTATCGTTTTTGGGTTCGGAGCATTATTCGTCCACCCCTAATCAATGCTAGGCATGTCATAGTTTAGCGAGGAACGTGATTGGACCTGGCGGCCCATGGCTTTGTCCCTTAGTCCATCGTAGGATGAGACAAAGTATAGCAGCCTTGGCGGACTTGAAGCATTGCAGAAGCATATATCTTGCATTTTAGCAAGATAATGTTATATATATATATATATATATATATATATATATGCAAATAATTATCTTGCATATTAGCAAGATAATTAACTAAACTGTACTAACTAATTTTTAATTAATGCAAAGAAACACATGGTTCCACTGCGAAGCTTACTAAGCAAAATCGAAAACCACTAAATCAACTCTATTTAGTAAGATACAGTGATGTCTCGTTAATATGGACAACTCCGTTCCCGTAAACAATCGTCCATAATGTGAGTTGTCCTTAATAAGGAGATAGAAATGCATGTATTTTCCCAATGTGTCCCCGAAAGTGGTGTCCATATAGCGGGGTATCCATATTAACGGGGTCCATATTAACGAGACATGACTGTATACGGCAGCATTTTACGACGTTCTGAAAAAACACCCAGTTCGGAGTTGGACGCGTTTCTAGGTTTCGGTTTCGTATCGGAGCCCACCACTGCGTCCGCGGTCCTGTTCCCCGGTGGTCGCTGCGCGAAGCCACCGCCTCGCCTCCCTCGTGGAGGGCAGTACGGCGCACGTGTGTTGGGCGCCTCGGCCACTGAGAGCTGGACCGCGGGCGCAAAGATGTGCTCCGGTCCTGTCTTATATCTTTGCCTTATACATTTCTAAAAAGAGATGATTTAGTAGTTTCCGATGATGTTTAGCAAGTTTCTTAGTGAGCCATATCTGTTTATTTTCATTAATTAGAAATTTATTAGTAAATTTTTGTTAATTGTCTTACTAATGAGTGTGTTTTTGATATCCTTGAAATCCGCCAAGGCTGGTAGTTTGTTCCCGCAAAATTTTTTAAAACTCGAACACCATATGTTTAGGAATTTTTTAAAGCTTTCGCAATAACACTTTGTATATTTATAGTATATAGACAGG
This sequence comes from Ixodes persulcatus, assembly GCA_013358835.2. Taxonomy (NCBI): domain Eukaryota; kingdom Metazoa; phylum Arthropoda; class Arachnida; order Ixodida; family Ixodidae; genus Ixodes; species Ixodes persulcatus. Next base: position 90,707 of record JABSTQ010007217.1, read on the forward strand.
GTGCCTTTTTAAGCTTTACATATTTGTTGAAAAAAGTCGTGAAAGTTACACTTAAATGGTTTGGGCAGGTGAGTTATACGGCCAGAGGGACATTATATGGGTGGCTAATCTTTGCAATAAGTCGGCTAATTACTTAAAATTTGTTAACATACTGAGCGTCATCGAAAACCACTAAATGAGCTCTTTTTAGATCGACTTGAAGCTCGTGGGAAACTCGATGGCGCGCCAAAGTTACCACTCGTGAAGCAGGCGCAAAGCTAGATTATCATCGCGCTCTGCCACTGCAAGCTTTGCGCCTGATTCACGAGTGGTAACTTTGGCGCGCCCTGGAGTTTCCCACGAGCTTCAAGTCGTTCTAAAAAGAGCTGATTTAGTGTTTTTCGATGACGCTCAGTAAGTTTCTAATTGGAACCATATGTCTAGTTTCACTGATTAAAAAGCTAATTAACGATTTTAATTAATTAGCCGACTTATTGCAAAGATTAGCCACCCACATAATGTCACCCTGGCCGTATAATTCACCTGCACAAACTGGTTAAGGGTAACTTTCATGTTTTTTTTTAAACAAATCTGTAAAGCTTGAAAAAAAACACCCTATATATATACAGTTAATACCTATATATATATACTATATATATATATATATATATATATATATATATATATATATATATATATATATATATATATATATATATATATATATATATATATATATATATATATATATATACGAGGGGTGATCAAAAGTTCCGGGACTGATTTTGTTGCGTAGAAAGTGAGGGCAGTACAGTGATGCGCGCTCAGCAGTCGAAGGAAGGGACCTTCGCGTCTCATTATACCAAAGGGCGTCGCTCTGTGAACATTTGAAGCGGCTCTACACTAGTTTGTTTGACCACATGCACGAGCATGATGGCGATCTTTCCATAAACTGCAAGCCAAGGCAATAACGAACATCAATTATGCGTCAAACTCAACAAATATAAAACAGAGACCTGTGAAATGATTTAGAAGGCTTATGTCAAAAAGCAGTGAAGGGTGCGAGGTGTTTTATGTGGCACTCGCGCTTCGGGAACGGCAGAACATCGCTGGAAGACGGAAGAGCGGTGGGGCGACTTATCCGCCCTCTCCTCGACTTCAGTGACGTTCGGCCATTCTTGAGGCGCGAGTGCTACTCAGAACACCTCGCACACCTCACTGATTTTTGACATAAGTCTTCTAAATCATTTCAGAGGTCTCTGTTTTAGATTTGCCGAGTTTGACGTAAAATTGATGTTCGTTTTCGCTTTGGTTTGCAGTCTATGGAAAGATCGCCATCATGCTCGTGCATGTGGTCAAACAAACTAGTGTAGCGCAGCTCCAAATGTTCACAGAGCGACGCCTTTTGGTATAATGAGACACGAAGGTCCCTTCCTTCGACTGCTGAGCCCGCATCACTGTACTGCCCTTACTTTCTACGCAACAAAATCAGTCCCGGAACTTTTTGATCACCCCTCGTGTATATATATATATTTATATATACTGTATATATATATATATATATATATATAGGGTTTAAAACCCCTGTCTACACGCTGTGAACTTAAAAACCTGTAAGCTTAAAAAAAAAACTTTATATATATATATATACACGAACTCAACTCTGTGAAGTCACGGCGCGGTGGTGGCGCGTGGGGCGCACTTCTGGTCTGGGGCTGTGGGCAGACGTCCTCATGCCAGACGTATATTCCTGCCTTATTTAAAAGGAACCAGACAAAAACCTGCCTTCTCGTCAAAACGCCGCGACTGGGGCCGTACCCAAAAGAGTCGAGAAAGGTTTGAAGGTCAGTTTTCACGTGCTCGGTTCGTCCGAGAATCTGGATTTGTGCCACGAAAAGGGAAAAGCAGACGACATCCGACAGCGATTGCTTGGGCTGGAAGCACTTTGGGTTGAATTCACGGACACTTGTTGTCATCAAATGTATTTGTTTTGTTCCAAGATGAACGTCAGAAAACCGTTAAGTTGTGCGGACCACCTACGGACTACGTTCAGTGCGTCTTCAAGTTCAAACGGACGCCTGATCGTTCGAACTGTCGTCTGCTCTTTTCAAACGTTTCTGCTTCTCGTCTGCTCTCTTAGACGACGCCAGCCCGTAGACCAAATGTTTACCCAGTAATTGCGATTAGAAGTAAGTGCAGGCCTCAAAAGACTAAGTTTGAAGGTTGGTAAGCAGGCTCGATGTAAACAGTAGATACAAGGAGATGTTGATCATTGTTACCAGTGACCAGCACCAACTTGTTATGCCTAATTCACTTGGTCCGATTCTGCTTGCGATTTTCAGTATCGACGTTGACCATCTCAGCTACGGTTCACGCTTTTGCAGCCCGAGCGGCGTCGCGACTGAAAATTGCGAGCGAAATCTCATCATGCGATTCAGGCTTTAGCGTGCATACTGCGGCGTCCACGCGGAATCAATCGCCACATGTCACATTATTCACGCGAAGTTTTGCGGTGTAACGAGCCTCGGTAATTGCGCTGTCACCGCTCAAGTAGTCAGACATCGCCAGGAAGACGTAGAATCAACAATTCGAACGCGCAAAAGGGCAGGGGGACTGACACCGACGCCGACAACATCGCATATCAATGGTATGTTTGTGGGCGACGGCGAGCTTCTTGCCCACACGCCCACACTCCCCCAGTTCGGAGTTGGACGCGTTTCTAGGTTTCGGTTTCGTATCGGAGCCCACCACTGCGTCCGCGGTCCTGTTCCCCGGTGGTCGCTGCGCGAAGCCACCGCCTCGCCTCCCTCGTGGAGGGCAGTACGGCGCACGTGTGTTGGGCGCCTCGGCCACTGAGAGCTGGACCGCGGGCGCAAAGATGTGCTCCGGTCCTGTCTTATATCTTTGCCTTATACATTTCTAAAAAGAGATGATTTAGTAGTTTCCGATGATGTTTAGCAAGTTTCTTAGTGAGCCATATCTGTTTATTTTCATTAATTAGAAATTTATTAGTAAATTTTTGTTAATTGTCTTACTAATGAGTGTGTTTTTGATATCCTTGAAATCCGCCAAGGCTGGTAGTTTGTTCCCGCAAAATTTTTTAAAACTCGAACACCATATGTTTAGGAATTTTTTAAAGCTTTCGCAATAACACTTTGTATATTTATAGTATATAGACAGGGTGCCTTTTTAAGCTTTACATATTTGTTGAAAAAAGTCGTGAAAGTTACACTTAAATGGTTTGGGCAGGTGAGTTATACGGCCAGAGGGACATTATATGGGTGGCTAATCTTTGCAATAAGTCGGCTAATTACTTAAAATTTGTTAACATACTGAGCGTCATCGAAAACCACTAAATGAGCTCTTTTTAGATCGACTTGAAGCTCGTGGGAAACTCGATGGCGCGCCAAAGTTACCACTCGTGAAGCAGGCGCAAAGCTAGATTATCATCGCGCTCTGCCACTGCAAGCTTTGCGCCTGATTCACGAGTGGTAACTTTGGCGCGCCCTGGAGTTTCCCACGAGCTTCAAGTCGTTCTAAAAAGAGCTGATTTAGTGTTTTTCGATGACGCTCAGTAAGTTTCTAATTGGAACCATATGTCTAGTTTCACTGATTAAAAAGCTAATTAACGATTTTAATTAATTAGCCGACTTATTGCAAAGATTAGCCACCCACATAATGTCACCCTGGCCGTATAATTCACCTGCACAAACTGGTTAAGGGTAACTTTCATGTTTTTTTTTAAACAAATCTGTAAAGCTTGAAAAAAAACACCCTATATATATACAGTTAATACCTATATATATATACTATATATATATATATATATATATATATATATATATATATATATATATATATATATATATATATATATATATATATACGAGGGGTGATCAAAAAGTTCCGGGACTGATTTTGTTGCGTAGAAAGTGAGGGCAGTACAGTGATGCGCGCTCAGCAGTCGAAGGAAGGGACCTTCGCGTCTCATTATACCAAAGGGCGTCGCTCTGTGAACATTTGAAGCGGCTCTACACTAGTTTGTTTGACCACATGCACGAGCATGATGGCGATCTTTCCATAAACTGCAAGCCAAGGCAATAACGAACATCAATTATGCGTCAAACTCAACAAATATAAAACAGAGACCTGTGAAATGATTTAGAAGGCTTATGTCAAAAAGCAGTGAAGGGTGCGAGGTGTTTTATGTGGCACTCGCGCTTCGGGAACGGCAGAACATCGCTGGAAGACGGAAGAGCGGTGGGGCGACTTATCCGCCCTCTCCTCGACTTCAGTGACGTTCGGCCATTCTTGAGGCGCGAGTGCTACTCAGAACACCTCGCACACCTCACTGATTTTTGACATAAGTCTTCTAAATCATTTCAGAGGTCTCTGTTTTAGATTTGCCGAGTTTGACGTAAAATTGATGTTCGTTTTCGCTTTGGTTTGCAGTCTATGGAAAGATCGCCATCATGCTCGTGCATGTGGTCAAACAAACTAGTGTAGCGCAGCTCCAAATGTTCACAGAGCGACGCCTTTTGGTATAATGAGACGCGAAGGTCCCTTCCTTCGACTGCTGAGCCCGCATCACTGTACTGCCCTTACTTTCTACGCAACAAAATCAGTCCCGGAACTTTTTGATCACCCCTCGTGTATATATATATATTTATATATACTGTATATATATATATATATATATATATAGGGTTTAAAACCCCTGTCTACACGCTGTGAACTTAAAAACCTGTAAGCTTAAAAAAAAAAACTTTATATATATATATATACACGAACTCAACTCTGTGAAGTCACGGCGCGGTGGTGGCGCGTGGGGCGCACTTCTGGTCTGGGGCTGTGGGCAGACGTCCTCATGCCAGACGTATATTCCTGCCTTATTTAAAAGGAACCAGACAAAAACCTGCCTTCTCGTCAAAACGCCGCGACTGGGGCCGTACCCAAAAGAGTCGAGAAAGGTTTGAAGGTCAGTTTTCACGTGCTCGGTTCGTCCGAGAATCTGGATTTGTGCCACGAAAAGGGAAAAGCAGACGACATCCGACAGCGATTGCTTGGGCTGGAAGCACTTTGGGTTGAATTCACGGACACTTGTTGTCATCAAATGTATTTGTTTTGTTCCAAGCTGAACGTCAGAAAACCGTTAAGTTGTGCGGACCACCTACGGACTACGTTCAGTGCGTCTTCAAGTTCAAACGGACGCCTGATCGTTCGAACTGTCGTCTGCTCTTTTCAAACGTTTCTGCTTCTCGTCTGCTCTCTTAGACGACGCCAGCCCGTAGACCAAATGTTTACCCAGTAATTGCGATTAGAAGTAAGTGCAGGCCTCAAAAGACTAAGTTTGAAGGTTGGTAAGCAGGCTCGATGTAAACAGTAGATACAAGGAGATGTTGATCATTGTTACCAGTGACCAGCACCAACTTGTTATGCCTAATTCACTTGGTCCGATTCTGCTTGCGATTTTCAGTATCGACGTTGACCATCTCAGCTACGGTTCACGCTTTTGCAGCCCGAGCGGCGTCGCGACTGAAAATTGCGAGCGAAATCTCATCATGCGATTCAGGCTTTAGCGTGCATACTGCGGCGTCCACGCGGAATCAATCGCCACATGTCACATTATTCACGCGAAGTTTTGCGGTGTAACGAGCCTCGGTAATTGCGCTGTCACCGCTCAAGTAGTCAGACATCGCCAGGAAGACGTAGAATCAACAATTCGAACGCGCAAAAGGGCAGGGGGACTGACACCGACGCCGACAACATCGCATATCAATGGTATGTTTGTGGGCGACGGCGAGCTTCTTGCCCACACGCCCACACTCCCCCCCCCCCCCCCCCCCCCCCCCCCCCGCGCATCGGTGCCGGTGGCGTCCGCTAGGGGCACTCCGGTTTGTTTGTAAACATGAGTTGGTGTATATCTCGGCCCCGACGGCACCGCGCCCCGTGGAGAAATACCGCAACCAACCTCTGCTGCGTTGCGCGAGGACAGCGCAGCAGAGGTTGGTTGCGCTATTTCTCCACAGGGCGCGGAGCCGTCGGGGCCGAGATGCGCTCCGACTGCAAACCGAAACTTAAAAACCCGTCGAATTTCTGCGGTTTTTGAAAAAAGAAAAAATGCTGCGCGTGCCTTCTATCGTTTTGCAATTTTTTGATTTAGTGTTTCGATTATGCTAGTTAATTACGCAAAAATAGTTAACAAATTAATTATCCCACACTTTAATCATTTTTCTATATGGGCCCTTGGCCCAGGACCAAAACGACACAAACGTTTTTTTGTTGCGACGCGTAGTTTTCGCAATATCGAATTTGTCAACTTTTCGTGAAACACCCTATATATATATATATATATATATATATATATATATATATATATATATATATATATACAGGGTGTTTCAGAGAACTCAGGCCAAATCGCTCCTGCGAAAACTACTTATCGCAACGAAAAAAGGCTTGTGTCGTTTTGATCCTGGGCCAGGGGCCCATTCAGGAAAATTATTAAAGTCCGGGATAATTATGTTGTTAATTATGTTTTCGTAATTAACTTTTTTAATATTGTGTTTCAGGGCATGGTTTCAATTAGAAAATTGCTGAGCATCATCGAAAAACACTAAAGCAACAAATTGCAGAACGATAGAAGGCACGCGGAGCATTTTACGGCTTTCTAAAAAAACCGCACAAATTCGACGGGTTTTTAAGTTTCGGTTTGCTATCGGAGCGCATCTCGTCCCCGGCGGCACCGCGCCCCGTGGAGAGATAGTGCAACCAGCCTTTGCTGCGTCGCGCTATGACAGCGCAGCACAGGCTGGTTGCACTATCTCTCCACGGGGCGCGGTGCCGCCGGGGACGAGATGCGCTCCGATAGCAAACCGAAACTTAAAAACCCGTCGATTTTGTGCGGTTTTTCAGAAAGCCGTAAAATGCTTCGCGTGCCTTCTATCGTTCTGCAATTTGTTGCTTTAGTGATTTTCGATGATGCTGAGCAATTTTCTAATGGAAACCATGCCCTGAAACACAATATTAAAAAAGTTAATTATGCAAAAATAATTAACAATCTAATTATCCCGGACTTTAATAATTTTCCTAAATGGGCCGCTGGACCAGGACCGCAACGCCACAAGCCTTTTTTCGTTGCTATGAGAAGATTTCGCAGGAGCGATTTGGCCTGCGTTCTCTGAAACACCCTGTATATTCTTTATAGCCAATGTAACTTGTCATCTATGTCTTAAAACGGGGATGCAATGATTGGGCGATCAGTTCACTGTTTATTTCGTTAAAGAGCACTACTGAAAAATCATATTTGCTTCATGTAATCGACCGATGTTTATTACGTCAGTCATTCGGTCCGTACACACTACGTTTGCTGGGAACAAAAAGTTTCGGAGTGCTGGGCCTTTGTATGCGCACCTTTCGTTTCCGACAGAGGGTCACCTGTTGATGAGTAGACTCCGTATCCCCTCAGAAGCACTAATGCCAAAATTAGCGCTTGCAGAAAAGCCGGAATTTCTTGAGAAAACCCGCTAGCTCGTAACTAAAATTTATAGAAGTGGTGTTTAAACTTCCCTCAAACACTGTGACCATTTGTAATTATGGATTTTTGTGAATTTATGGATTGCAAGCTTAAGTCACTCGTGATACAAATCAGCGGTACTGCGATTTGTCCACAGCCAGGAATTATCTTCAAAAACATCTGGCAAGTTAATTTTTTTCTTGTAGTTCTATTGCACAAGACAACAGTGCACCAATAAATTGGCTTATTATGAATCGAAAAGTTACGCAAAGATGGATAAAAAATGATTAAAACCTAATTGAGATATCAGCACACGAAAGAGCAATTGAGTGTAGTAGACATGAGCACATGCATAAGCGGAAAGCGTGTAAGGCTGTAGGCAAGCTGGCGTTCTTCGAGTTTTTTTAACCCTGTCACTAGTAGCTGTACGTTGCATTTACAAAATGCATTATGCTAAGGAAAAAAGCTATTCAAAGACATGTATACATTTGCTAGTTGTGCTGCCGACAATATCAATAGCGAATTAGAAATTCTAGGTATGTATTGATATTGTTGAATTACGTGTAAGGTTAAACGGTAAACAACGCTCGGTACTAAGTTTTAGTTAACCCGAGATTAGGACAATTGAATCGGCACCAGAGAAGAGACGTGAGTTCCAAAGTAATGTTTCAGGTTTATAAACGTTGGGGAGTAGTACTTAGTTCGCAGTTATCCAACAGTGCCCAGCTACAGCAGAAACAACGTTGAGCGCTAGCGGCGAGACACACGCACGGTTTCATTTAGACTCAACGAGTGAGGTATGCACTCGCAATCTTTTATTTCTCTCAAAATTTCAAAACAGTCCTTTATGAAATAAATCATATCACTCTAGCACATTATACGATTCTGAGCATATATATATATATATATATATATATATATATATATATATATATATATATATATATATATATATATACAGAGTGTTTCAGAGAACGCAGGCCAAATCGCTCCTGCGAAAACTACTCATCGCAACGAAAAAAGGGTTGTGGCGTTTTGGTCCTGGGCCAGGGGCCCATTTAGGAAAATGATTAAAGTCCGGGATAATTAGATTGTTAATTATTTTTGCATAATTAACGTTTTTAATATTGTGTTTCAGGGCATGGTTTCCATTAGAAAATTGCTCAGCATCATCGAAAAACACTAAAGCAACAAATTGCAGAACGATAGAAGGCACGCGAAGCATTTGACGGCTTTCTGAAAAACCGCACAAAATCGACGGGTTTTTAAGTTTCGGTTTGCTATCGGAGCGCATCTCGTCCCCGGCGGCACCGCGCCCCGTGGAGAGATAGTGCAACCAGCCTCTGCTGCGTCGCGCGATGACGGCGCAGCAGAGGCTGGTTGCACTATCTCTCCACGGGGCGCGGTGCCGCTGGGGCGGAGATGCGCTTCGATAGCAAACCGCAACTTAAAAGCCCGTCGAATTTGTGCGGTTTTTCAGAAAGCCTTAAAATGCTTCGCGTGCCTTCTATCGTTCTGCAATTTGTAGATTTAGTGTTTTTCGACGATGCTGAGCAATTTTCTAATTGAAACCATGCCCTTAAACACAACATTAAAAAAGTTAGTTACGCAAAAATAATTAACAACATAATTATCCCGGACTTTAATAATTTTCCTGAATGGGCCCCTGGCCCAGGATCATAACGACACAAGCCTTTTTTCGTTGCGATGAGTAGTTTTCGCAGGAGCGATTTGCCCTGAGTTCTCTGAAACACCCTGTATATATATATATATGTAACGTGACGGCCAAAAAGCGACAGCGTTCGGTCTTAGGCTACCATTTTATTCATTCCGTTTTCCTGGCACGCGCTCCCAGAGCGCGCGCTTCGTCTTCTTCGCCGTGGCGATACCAGCGATCATCACACTATCCCCCTTCACGAGGAAGTTGCCGTCCCTGCACTAGGCTTCTCACGCTAGGGGCACTCAATCGCGATACCGCGCGGGTGGACTCAATGTTTCTCGTGGCCGAAGGATGTATCGCTTCTCTGGCTCTGCCTGCTGTGGCACGTCTACGGGCAAGTTCGTTGGAGTGACGTCATCGGGGGGCAAAAGAATGACTGGAAGTTGATCGTCGTCCAGGAGGTCGGCATCGTTCGCTGGCGGCGTATTGTGCTGGCCTCCGTCAGTGCCCTGGTCCCCGTTTTCCTCTGCTTGGTCGTCGACGTGAAGCTCGTTGTCGAGGATGTCTAACAGCGGTGGGTTTTCAAGAGCGTCGGCCAGTTGCGGATCCTCGGCTGCTTGTACCGGTGGTAGACGTTCGACCGCATCGAAGTACAGATCATCACCTTCAAGGTCTATTATGTCTGGGTAGTCGGGGACTGCTGGGGGAGTAGGAGCCGGGTCATTATCTTCGTTTTCTGTGATTATTATATCCGGGAAGTCTTTGAGTGCAGGTGCAGATGGAGGCTGGTTGTTATCCGTGACGTGTGATAATGTCCTGGCAGGCAACAAGACTGGCTCCTTCCCATCGGCTGCCCGCTTCAAATGGTTGTGGTGTACAACCCGCCGCTTTCTTTTACCTGTTTCTTCCTGGATTCTGTACACGTTGTTAGGTAGCTTCTTGAGGACTACATATGGACCCACCCATGGCAAATATAGTTTTGAGGACTGTCCTCGCGGCACAGCGGGTAAATGTAGAAGAACTCTGTCGCCAGGTTTGTAGTCTTCTTCACTGATTGTGCTGTCGTAGTGGCGCTTCTGTGCATCCGTTGCTTTCATGTTGTTCATGATTGCATGGCCGCGAGCCTTTTATAATGATGTCCGTAGACGCGATGCGTGTTGTTCGTAATCGGACATCGACGCCATGTTAGTGTGGCCGTGCACGTCGAGTAGCATGTCAGCTGGGGTATTCATGTTCCTACCGAAGAGCAGATAATAAGGACTGTAACCAGTCGACTCATGCACGCTTGAGCGATAGGACATCATGACGAGAGGGAGCTTGATGTCCCAGTCAGTCTGTGTCTCATTGACATACGCACTCAAGCTGTTCATCAGCGTGCGATTGAATCGCTCGACCAATCCGTCCGACTGGGGTTGGTAAGTGGAGGTCCTTGTCTTTCGGATGCCCAGAATTGAGCACATTTCTTGAAAGACGTTGCTCTCGAAAGTTCTGCCTTGGTCAGAGTGTAGTGCTGATGGTATCCCGTAGCGACTGAAGAAGTTGTGGACGAGGCTGTTGGCGACCTCCTTGCTTTCTTGAGTTTTCAGAGGGAACGCTTCAACCCATCGAGTGAAATAGTCGCTCACCACCAAGATGTACTTGTGGCCTCTTTCTGTCGTTGAGAACGGACCAGTGATGTCAATAGCCACGCGCTCAAAAGGGAAGGTGGCCGCTTCCTGAATCAGTGGTGCTCGTGGTCTGGGGTTTGGTGCCTTACGAGCGGAGCACTTAACACATCTCGAGCACCAGTCGGCTACACTTGGTGCCATTCGAATCCAGAAAAACCTTTCTGCGGCCTTCTTCAGTGTCTTGGCGCGCCCAAGATGCCCGCCCCCCGGTGCATCATGAACGGAGTCTAGGGTCAGCGGTATCCATGTCTCGGGGATCACGGGAACGGGGGTTGACTCTGGTGTTTTTGCCCACATGAGGCAGCCGTCGACAAGCCTTAGCTTCTGCCGGTTGCGAAAGAGCACTCCCGCGCTGCATCGACGAATCTCTCCTGCCGGCGTGCCTGCAAGCAGGGCGTCGATGATGGGCGAAAGCTGCGGGTCACGTCGTTGTTCTTCTCGAAGGTCTGTCATGGTGAATGAAGACTGTGCAACTGTCATGAGCGCGACATGTTGGCCTTCATTCGCCGGGGAAGGCCGTCGGGACAACGAATCTGCATTACCATGTTGCTTTCCCGGCCAATGCGAGACGATGAAGTCATACTCGCTGAGTTGGTCAATCCAGCGGGCGACTTGGCCTTCCGGTTCTTTGAAGCTGTGTAGCCATTGAAGCGCGCTGTGATCCGTCCTGCAGGTGAATCGCCGTCCAAGCAGGTAGTGCCTAAAGTAACGGACGAAATAAACCAAGGCCAGCATTTCTTTCCTGGTCACACTGTAGCGGCGTTCAGGCTTCGTGAGGGTACGACTGCCGTAGGCGATTACCCTCTCCTTCCCATCCTGTACTTGGGATAGTACCGCGCCGATACCGTTTTCACTTGCGTCCGTGTCGAGGATAAAGGGTAGGTCGAAATTTGGAAACGCCAGAACTGGAGAGTTCGTGAGGCGCTGTTTGAGCTCTTCGAAGGAGTCTTGGCACTGTTGTGCCCAGACGAATTGAACTTGCTTCTCCAACAATTTGTGAAGCGGGGCCGCGATGCCGGCAAAGTTTGCAACAAATTTCCGGTAGTACGAGGCAAGTCCTAAGAATGAGCGAAGATCCTCGACACTTAAAGGCTGTGGCCACTTCGAGACCTTTTCTGTTTTCGTCTCGTCGGTTCCGATTCCCGTAGCTGAAATTTTGTGGCCCAAGTACAAAACGCTGTTGCTGAAGAAGCGGCACTTTGAAAGTTTCAACTTGAGACCTGCATCTCTCAACGCCTTCAGAACTTGTCGAAGGCGCATGACATGTTCGGCTTCCGTTTTGCTGAAGATGATAAGATCGTCGAGATAGCAAAGACAGAAGTCAAATTTTCCCACGATTATTTGCATCAACCGTTGAAACGTCGCAGGGGCGTTGCACAGCCCAAATGGAAGGACATTAAATTCGAAAAGTCCTTGATGTGTGGCAAACGCGGTTTTCTCACGAGACCCCGTCGACATCTCCACCTGCCAATATCCTGACGCCAGATCGATGGTGCCGAAATATTTAGCACCGTTCAGGGCTTCGACAGTGTCATCGATCCTAGGTAGTGGATATGCGTCCTTGTGTGTGACCTCGTTCAGCCGACGGTAATCTACGCAGAAGCGCAAGCTTCCGTCCTTCTTTTTCACCAGAACGACTGGCGCAGCCCATGGGCTGTTAGAAGGACGAATTACTCCCGTGTCCAGCATTTCATGCGTTTTCGCGGTCACAACTTCGCGACGGTTTGGAGGTAAGCGGCGCGGGGCTTCTTTGATTGGGCCTGCTGCACCAGTGTCGATCGAATGCGTGAGAACTGACGTTCTCCCCAAGTCCCAATCACCTTGAGAAATTATATCCTCGAAGTCAAGAAGCGTACCTTCGATGAGTTTTTGTTGATCACCCTGGAGGTGTTGTGATGCGGCAAGCTCATCTTGCAGCGAGGTGAGTGTCCATTTCTCTCTTTTCGTCGCAGAGCAAACGCTGTCTCGTGCCGCCTGCGCGTGCCTCTTGTCAAGTGGAGCAGCGGAGTACTCGCCTTCAGGGTGGTCAAAAGCGTGCAGGGTTCCGAGACTTGTACCCTTGAATAAGGTGACTGGCTCTTCAGAATGGTTGATGACACATACTGGTAGCTTATCGGACACTGTCAAAACGCTCCAGGTGACTTCAATATTCTTTTTCACGAGGAAATCCGGGCGAGGTTCGAGAAGCCCAGTACAGAACTCTTCCGTATTCGGTGAAATGGTCCCGAGAACGATGGTTGCGGTCCTCGGTGGCAGGACCGGCGTGACAGAAAGCTGAACTCTTTGGGTCTGGGCACACGGGCTCTCTACTTGTCGTTCGAGTTTTCTCTCGCTGAAGTCAACCCGGAATCGGTGTTTTATTAAAAAGTCCAGTCCCAGGACGAACTCATGTAAGATGCCGGGAATAACAATGACAGGATGGCTCACCGAGAGATCTGCAACCTCAATATTTAAGCTGCATGTTCCCCAAACTTCGAAGGCGGCGCCGTTAAGGCCAATGACTCCCTTTCGGTGAGTGAGCTCAAGGTCAGGGTTGTCGTGCGAGAGCTGAAGCCACTTGTCGCCTCGTAAAATGGTCGCTGACGACCCGGAGTCAACAAGCATGTTCATGAAAATTCCGCTAAGTAGTTTTCCCTTTACTGTTACTTGGTGGTGCGGAACAATTCCCTGATTTCCACGTTGTACAATTGTAGGGTTTTCACTTCGCAGTGGCGCACGCTGGTCAGAGTTTGCGCACGATCTTGCGAGGTGGCCAGTACCGCCACACTGAAAACATCGTAGTCGTCTCCTAGGAGTGTTTCCGCGGGGAAAGCTTTGGCCGTGCTCCTGGAAGTGACTCTGCGACTCGATGAAACTGTTCACTGTGGCGCGAAGGTCGGCCACGCTGCTGGTCAACGCCGCAATGGGATCGCCTGTGGGTCGTATAGTGGCTTCTGAAGTGTTACCCACGGCGGCGCACAGTATTGGTGTCCCCGTACCCGCAGACAGTTGCCCAATGGATATTAGCCTTGAGGCTATCTCAAGAGCTTTCTCAAACGTTGCAGGGTCAGCGGCGAGGACCTCGTCACGCAGCTTGGGTTGGAGACCCACAATGAATTGGTCCCGTATCATCGGGTCGCCCACCTGTAGTGACACCTCTGGATACGCCTGTCCAAAGAGGTCCACAAGGTCGTAGGCGTAGACGTCTAGGGCTTCCGTGAGTTGATGACCGCGGGACCGAAACTGTGCCGCAGACACAGCACGCTGGCCCGCCGACGCCAAACGAAGTGTCAACGCCTTCACTAGTGCGGGTAAAGTGGCCTTGTCTTGGTCGGGAAGATGCTCGAAGACGCGGAAGGCCCATCCTCGGAGGCGTGTCGGCAGGTACACCAACTTTTTGGCGTCGTCCCAACCGTTGGCTGCCGCGCAAGCGGAGAAGAGCTTTGCCTATGACTCAAAGCTTCCCTCACCGGTGAAGATGTCCGGGAGAACGGGAAATACAGGTTCGGTGGCCATCTCACCGCTGCCACCAATTGTAACGTGACGGCCAAAAAGCGACAGCGTTCGGTCTTAGGCTACCATTTTATTCATTCCGTTTTCCTGGCACGCGCTCCCAGAGCGCGCGCTTCGTCTTCTTCGCCGTGGCGATACCAGCGATCATCATATATATATATATATATATATATATATATATATATATATATATATGGTGGTTCAAGTCACCAGGGTCGATATAAAATAGACCGTAAAAATCGACCCCTGCACGTAGACATCTAAACTTTTCGTCAAAGGTGTATTTCACAGGTCGATTTTTTCTTGTAAAATTACAGAGCGTAGTTCTTTTTTAGTAAAATATAGGGCCAAGGAACTTGCCGGGGTCTACGGCGGGCGGCGACCCAGACGACCAAGTCCAGTAGCGGGGTGTGTTTGGCGTTCGTATTGATAGATGGCGTCGGGAGCAGCGTCTGAAGGTGCAGCCGACCAGCGAAAAATAGCAGACGACATGCAGACGAAATCCGTTGGCAGCAAAAGCGCCGCCGTTATGCAGACGCGTTTTTTACTTTAAGTTTTGCTTTTATTGTTCGCATTTATTTTTTAACCGAAGGTACATTTCAAAACGATTATATTCATTTTAATAAACCACGGTGGTCGCGAGCCGTCGCGATAAGGAGGTAGCGCCATCTATCAATACGAACGCCAAACACACCCCGCTACTGGACCCCTGTCGTCTGCGTTGCTGCCCGTCGTAGACCCTGGCAAGTTTCTTGGTCTTATTTTTTACAGAAAGAGAGCTACGTTTCGTAATTTTACAACAAAAAACCGACCTGTGAATTACACCTTTGACGAAAAGTTTAGATTGCTACGTGCAGGCGTCGATTTTTGCGGTCTATTTTAGATCGAGCCTGGTGACCTGGACCACCCTATATATATACGTAATTGACAGTCCGTCTGCAAAGGTTCAAAAGTCATAATATAGCTTACCGACATTTCCATAAAAACTTTGTTGCTCTGAAAAAGGTAACAACATTGTTTCGCCATTAATCGAAACAAACAACATGGCTCTTCGGTATGTTTTATTAGGATATGTTTCGGTTTATGTTTATCTTGTTAAATTTTTTCCTGTGAGGAGCTTTGTTCATGTATACACTGCATAGAGAAAATATCAATGGGTCGACATCGAACGAGTAGCCATCACAACTCTTTATTGGTGTTTTTTTGGACATGACAGGGAGTCTATGAACACTTCGTTCAAATAGGAATGTTTTCAATGAATAACTCTTATCTGCAGTATAAGTAGATGTGTTTTTTTTGTGTCGTAGCGTGATCTTAGCCTCATTATTTAGTAGAGTATGTACGTTAATGTCTGTGATGGATTTATGTATATGAAGAGTTCTAATCTAGAGTAAAGCGTTGTTCATTCCACCTTATTTTTATCGGTATACATAATACTGGTGACTGTCATTCGAATGCCGGTATCAATGAAGTGCACTTGCTGTCGTTATTCAGTAAATGCGTTACGGTGCATTTTGTGCTTCGGTGACCTTACATACAAATGTAAAATGTTTGTTTAAAGCAAAAAAGATTTTATCGGAACCCACTAATCCCGAAACGTTTTCCGTCCGTCTGTCCGTCTGTGCTTTTCCGCTAAATTTAACGCGGAAATTGACGTCACCTGACCTATGCACCAATTCAGTTTCCGCGCTAAATTAACGGGGATTTCAATGCCTCGTGACCTATACAGTATACCAATTTAGTCTTCCTTATAAATTTAGCGGGAAAATAATAAAAATAGAGATTCTTTACTTCTAAAACGAATGTTTAATGTCTCATAAAGATAATGAGACGATCGTTCCTTAAATACTGCATTCGATGCTTCAGGGGACTTTAGAGATAAAGACGTTGATGCCTTTTTGTTTTCTGCAAATATTTTGTTTTACTTACTTTATTACAGATTTTTGTCACAACAACATCACTGCTGCTCGTAAATATCCATGTATAATTTTGTAGACTCATTCGAGCCTTTGGAATGACATAAAGAATGGAATTAACATTCTGTTTTACATCAGCAAAGATACTTCGTCAAAATGTAAGGCGGTATTTTTCAAATATAATCACGGTTTCGTTAGCTTGAATGCATGTCACAATTCGTTGCTGGTCCTCCGAGGAGACACCTATACGAAGCAAAAAAAAAAAAAAAACACAGGTATTCCGCGTGTTACTGTGCGTGTTACTGTAACAGTTGCGGCACATCTAAGCTTTCATTTTTCCAAATATTAAAAACAAAAACGCGAGTTCAATGCATTTTGTTTACACTATTTTCCTTCTTAAACTGGGAACCGTTTCGCACATTTAGGTGTAATAACATTGCCCGAATAATCATAAAAAAAATTTTAGCTTTTTAACAAAAAGAGAAATAAAACGATGTAGATCTTACTGCAAAGTAGGGGCTGCCTTGGATCATCCGTACTTTTGCACTCTCCGTACGCTTCTGAATAAACGGAAAATTTTGCATCAGGAATGAAGGATCGATATCACTGCCAGAAGCCCAGTGACTGTTGCTAAGTAAATTTTCATTTCTTACTTGACCGGCTTCCTTTTTCAAGATGCTGTAGGACAACCTGTCCCTTCCTTTTTTTATGGCGAACGCGGGAGTCAAGCTCGTTGGATGTGTCTAGCTTGTCTAAACAACACAAAAGGCCGCGTGGATTATAAAGGTCTGCGAGACGAGCCTTCGTCTTACGGGTTTTGAAGGAAACAAACAATTCATGTGTCATAAGACCTGACCTTACCCGAACTTCCTCGTAGCTACGAACAGGTGTCACAATGTGGCATACTGCATGTTTACAGTTTATGGAAGTAACTTTGTGCACTGCCATTAGATCGCTGAGTGTAGAATCCTCATAAGCACTTCATTTTTGCTCCGAGAGTTTTCGGAAGCATAGCTTCTTCACAATATCATAGCGAGGTTCACATGCAGGCTTCAAATCAGCCGGAATGAAATAAAACATTCGCAAGAATTTACACATCGCATAAATTAGACACGCATTGAGAAAAGTATCAAATCCGTCTGAAGGTAGTTCTCAAGCTGTGGTGACACGATGACAAAATTTCAACCGGTTATGTTAATTGCATCAATATAGGGTGAACTGCTTTCAACAAACTATAGAAGATGGAATGTCGCCTGCGTTAAGTAATGAAGCCAATATTAAGTGCGTGTGTTTAAGGACATGAATGAACGTTTTTTTTTTTTAAATTGAAATCGCTCCGCAAGCTCTTGAAACTTTTCATTCCAGCTACCTTATACGGGTGCTATAGATATCTTAAATATTTTATCGGTGCCGCTCTGTTTGAATACAATTCGTCTCACGCCGAGCTGAAATTTCAACCTTTTCTATCTTGGAAGTACTTGATTAATGAATTTAATATCATGTGCGACTGACCTCTGAGGGTATTTGGACTCACGGAGATGTCAGAGTTCACTCTAATTTGTCCTTTCTCACACAGCTGACGTCATCTAAGGCCATACTCCGGATTGTCGGAAGCCTGCAGGGAGCTATCCAGTCAATTTCGTTGCCCATGCCTCGTGGCTAGACATGTACGTAACGCATTAATAGTAACAAGTTACTTCTACCTAGTTACCTTTTTCGGTAACGAGTAACGTATTGAGTTACCTTTTTTTCAGAAAAGGAACGAGTAACGTAGTTATTTTGAAGGCCAAGTAACGAGTCGCGGTATTTTGTTACTTTTGAGGAGTTACGTGTACAACAGCGTTTAAACAACCTCATTCTAATTCTAACCTGAGTATGCGTCTATTGCGACAAAGGCAGATGGAGAACCCAAAAAACAACGAAACAGTATGACAGTATAGAACGTTCTACTGAACGAGGGTAAGAAAGAAAAGGGGAAAGGGCTACCGGCGCTTTCCTTCTTGCTGGTGTGTTAGGAACGAGCGAAAGACCCGGATTAACACCTTGGACGCGTGTGTTGCTCCAAGTTCGCTTGTTTGCTTCATAGTTTCCTTCATTTATTTACTTAGAAATTTAAGTAGAGCTAACGCATTCAATGACGACAATCCCCTGGTCATCGGGACACCATTGTTCGGTTATGAGCTGCACGAATTACAACCTAAAGTGCAGAATATTATCGGTATACATCTGCATCGCGCACGGTTTCTGACAAGGCAACTGCGGTCGCAATGTCTTCAAACTTCCTCGTTTTCCTAATGACCAAACCTCCGGCGGCAGTGGGTCGAGCCCGTAAGCCCAAAAAACGTTTCCCTAACGCTATCCTCTCAAGTGTGCTTGGAACGTTTTGTGAATGGAGCGCGCACTGAACTTAATACTGTACCGTCGATGAACATAGGGCTCACAAGGTGTGTGCAAGTTCTCTCGTGAAAGTTGCAGTTTCATCCTGTAACTTTTCAGAAATAAATTTATCCTAATGTTGATATTTTTCAGTGAAGGTATTAACTCGATTTTATTATCTACAGCGCTTAGTTGAAGGCCCATTTCCGCCGCCGGGTGTGGCTGGAAATTGTCGAAAAGTTAGTTCTATCGTTTTTCCTTAATCGCCATCTGCTGCACGATACCACAGAGCCGTGAACTTGTGCTGACCGCAGTGTTGTGCCCGTTACCAAAAAAAAAAGTAACAAAATAGCGTTACTCGTTAGTTTGGTAAAAATTAACGCGTTATTGAGCTACGTTACTTTTTTACAAACGTAACGATATACCGTTACCGTTACTTTTCAAAAATAACGAACGTTACTTTTACGTTACTTTTGTGTTCGAGTACATATGTTTGCCAGAGATGTATGATAAGCATCCTTAACAAGCTTCGATAAAGATAGACATTTACAGAGTGGTTGCATAGTGTTTAATATTCGCTTCATAACAAGCGTTTCGCATATTCACGTGCCATTGGCCTTGAGGAGCAGCTGCTTTTCAAAGTTCTCATCCGACATCTTCCCTCGTTTTTTGGCGAAAGCGTCTATGGCGACGCTGAAGAGCCGCTCTACAGAAGCACTAGACGGGACCGCCGCGTTCATTTGAATAAAAAGCTGGTGCACTCGCGGGACTAGGGGGAAGTCACTCGCAACGGACAGGAACCTTGTTACCTCTTCTTCGTGGGGCAGCGAGCTTGGGCTGTGGCGCCGCTCTCGAAAGAGAAGAAATCCTCTTCGTCTCTTCTACGTTGTTCTTGGGAACCGAAAACTTCTCCCGTGTCGTCGTCTCCAGGGGGCGGCGGAGAAGAGCTCACCGGAGAAAAGCTCACCGGAGATAAGCTCACCGCAGAAAAGCTCACCGCAAAACCGGCAGATGCGGAGAAAAGCTCACCGGCCTTTGAGCAGATGCGAAGAAAAGCTCACAATTTTTTTTTTTTTTTTTAATTTAGCGGATTTTGCGTCAAACGTGCCAATTTAAAACAATTCGCATTTGTCACTTCATTAAAATATGCACTCTTTTTTGTAAAATTCTTGAAGTTCATTGGGCATAATTACTAATTCCTCAGAAATTAGTAATCACCCATTCTGTATATTAATGAAGCCGCAAGTATAAAATCAGAACATCGTAAACCGGTAAAAAAGACAACAATTTATTGACAGCTGACAGTGCGTCGTCGGTAGCTCTGTCAGATAAAGAGGTTTGCTCTTTGCGAGCTAGTATGTTTCAGCTTCTTTATTGTGAAGTGCCTAATAGATAAGTAGGTGTTTGTTGATGTAATCAGTGTCGGCTACGCTGTTTTCTTTCTGTTAATTTCACTAACAAACCTTTAGTTCCGAGAACAGCTTCGTCCTGTCGTGTTTGTTGTCTTCACTCCGTCGTCGTCGTTTGAGCGGTTTTCATCATGTATAACGTTTACCAACTCGCCCTATTTTCTACCTAACAGAAGACTACTTCTTATATAGGTCACGAGTAACAAAGGTGCCAGTGTGCAGCTCTGAAGGTCATAGGTGGTGGCTTACCGTAGAAGGGCACTATAAAAAAGGCAACGTGTGGAAAACTCAGCACGAACGGCTAGAAAACGTGCATGTCCGTGGAAGAAAGAAACCTCGATATCCTACTGACTGTTTTATCCAGTTTTCGAAGATTAACAAAAGCTTCAAAGAGAATTTCAGGCACCGCGTTGTTGCGCATGCACTTGCGGATTTTCGGCATTTCCAGTTTTGATTTTTAGGTTTTAGGCAGACTTTATTAGGCCTTCGAACTTTTCCCTGTACTTCACGTTCATAAAGAGTTCAGTTGAGCTTTCGTTGTCTAGAGAGTAAGCCACAGAAAACACTCGCCCGCAGTTATTCATTTGGGAGCAATATACCCAATAAGCTTAACAAATATTACAAAAAAGAACATTTACTTTCTTACAAAGCTTACAAATTTTAATTATAATAAATTGATATATGCTAAGCATAATCCAACAGCCTCCATATAAAAATAAGAAAACAATCGGTGAGCTTTTCTCCGCATACGCTCAATGGCCGGTGAGCTTCTCTCCGCATCTGCCGGTTTTTCGGTGAGCTTTTCTCCAGTGAGCTTATCTCCGGTGAGCTTTTCTCCGGTGAGCTTTTCTCCGGTGAGCTTTTCTCCGGGATTTGTCTCCAGGAACGCTACAGCAGATGAGCTCGTCCTTCATATACCCGAGGACCTTGTTCCGCTTTGTTTCGTCGTGAAACCAGGCTACTTTGAACTTTGGTATCAATACTGCGGCAACTAGAATGCTTTTTCAAGTTAGAACTAGACGTCTTTGATGCGCGAAGCAGCTTAATTTTCGGAATGCAGAGTAGGCATTGAAACTGTAAATGATCTGATTCTGTGTCCTTTAGCTGATACATCTCATTCCGTCCTGGCCATGGCGACGGAGTTTCGTTATTCATGTCCATCTCACACGCACAATGAGTCGGATATTGTAGTCAATCGGCTTTTATAAACTACAGCATGCGAACGGGGACTGCTGGAACACAACCAGCCAACCAACACCCCTCATCTTTACGCCAGTTTTAGTAACAGCCCGGTTCATACCATTACCAGAGACTGATTTACTTCACTACATGGAACAGGACACCGGTTACCAGCACACTGCTTATAATCACTTGCTGTCTGTTACCAGCAGTAGCTCTTAGTTTTTCTGCGAAAAAAAAAAAAGTTTTTTTGTTTGTAAGTTCTCTTTCTAGGTTTAAAACTTTTTTTATTTTTTTATTATGACATTAGGGAAGTAAAGGCTAATCAAGCCAAAGATTCTTCTGTGTACAAAAGTGGGTCAGGAACTTTCAGGCAGCGAGGGGGAGAGCGAGGGTAAAAGATTCCACAAGGGGTGTTTTTTTGTTTTTTTTGTATCTAGAGAAACGAGCAAATCGCTAGCCCCGAGAAGTTCGCGTGGCGCCCCCTTACGGCGAACCGGGGTGACGTCACGACGAGGAGAGAATTTTTCCCCGACTCGCCCCGCTCGCCCTGTGGAGGCTGTGACGACGTTAGCTTTCGGCGCGCTCGTTTCTATTCAAGGTTTTTTTTGCCGTGTTTTTCGTAGGAAGTGTAAATTTTTATCTGGGGCTTTATTGAGGTATGGCCTGTAGCTGCAGGCGAAACTTCAACCAACATTTTAAGCATGGTTGACAGGGCAGGCAACGCATGAATCACAGCTGGTATATGAAAATAAAGAAATATGGCCACAATTGGAGGAGCATCACTATAGATTTACATCTCACATAATAAATGCTGCTGATGGTCTGAATGAATTACCAGGTTTTGTATACTATTTTTTTTTGTATCTCTGTTTTAAACAAGATCGCCGAAGCAGAAACGTTGCATGCTGCTCGAGCAACATGCTAAATACAGTCTGGGCCATGGGGAGAGAATCACAAGTAAGACAGCCCAAGTGCAGGGGCAAAGTAAAAAAAAAAACAAGGAACATTTATTATATACACTGCTCGCATTTGACCTTTGCTGAATTTGGATAGTATTTCAATGGACTACACGGGTGGTATCTGTTGACTTGTTTATATCAACCCTCAAATAATGTATAACAAACGTAAGCGAATGTGTCTAGCTTGTTATTAGTCCCTTAAGTCCTAAAATTGAGATTGTACTTAAATCGAATTGTCCTGAAGCTAAAATACCAGACGTTTTTCGCACGCAGACTGTCACCCTTCACAGGTTCCACATTTTCTGCTACTAGTGCTGCATCTACCACTGGACAGACGTTTGAATGCTTGCTTTTACTCCTGTTTTCCTCTTTTGTCAGAGAGTTCAGCTGTAGGGAGTTTGGAGGCTGAGGAAGCTTTTGGGAACCTGCAGCAGTGTCTCTTTTAATTGGAAATAAATGACAATTCAAACTAAACGGTGTATTTTCCGAATACCCAAGGCTGGAATAAAGAATGTCAGGAAAAATGATAAAGATTTCAAATTACGGTACTATAACTGTGCATATTTTGGGCAGTTCAATACATATCATACAGGCAACGGGGGGCCATTCGGCCGTTTTTCCTGCTACCATACAAACTAACTTCCAGTAATTATGCATCTTCTAAGAAATATGCCTGCATAGGTGTATAAACTATATAATTAATTCACGAAGAAGCTACATTTATGTAAAACAAACCTGTTCCACGAGCACTTCAAAGATCATCAGACGCAGGGCCTTTAAAACATCTGCGAACCAGCGCATGCAGAGTAGCAGCGCAGAGTCGGGGTCGCGAGCTAATTTACCGACCACCCAAAGGCCCATGATATAAATTCCACTTCGAATGCCTTGAAAGCGGGATGTAATATCGTCCTAAATCATGAACATGCAAGTAACAGAATTCCAGGGTCTGAAACACTTGCGCCACCGCTTCACCAACCCCTCGCAAAATTGCCTTCTGTCGTGTGGGGACGGGGAGGTTCATCGGCGGAATCGCCTCCGCCGATAGCTTTCGGGATTTTAACCCAATTTTAAAGGTAAAAGGGACAAGCAGGCTTATAAATGTACGGAAGCACGTCTATATCGGCCTAACTCAACGTCTTGTACACCGGGTAAACGAGGTCCAGCTCCTCGAAGTGCTTGCGGCACACAACGCCAAACCAGGAAACCGGTGCTGGGAAGCGAGCCGATGCGAGATCGCGGAGCGGAGTCCTCTTCCTGACGTCACGGTACACCTCACCCAATCAGGGCGCGGCGACCGCAGCGACGCTTGTGTTCGCTCTCGGGGCTAATAGTCGGTTACAAGTCAAGAAGGTAGGAGAAGCTCCTCCCACAAGCGTGATGCGCCCGTTTCAAATCTCTCCGCAGTCGAAAGAAGAGTTCGCTGGAAACGCTCCTTGTTCCGCTTCAATAGATTCCAACTTGTCTCCGATCCCCTTTGTGTTCATTGGAGAGGGAACCGAGCCCCTGAAAGCAGCCTTTGTATCCATCGGAGGGGGCAGCTAATCCCCGAAAGTTGTATTTGTTTCCATCGGTTGGGAAAAACTAATCTCCCTCTCGTGGCTTCTACAATGCTAAGTCAAAGTCGAAAGATAAAGCAAATATGTACAGAAAGGCAAGACCCTCCTCGCGCGTTGGCTGCGACGTCACGGAAACGGTAGGACGCTATTGGATGCGGAGGTGGCGGAGGGATATATGATTCCCTTTGTGGGGCATTTGCCGCTACCTTCTTAACCTGTAACCGACTATAGTTGTCCACTGTTGTAAACGGATGTCCCCCCCCCCCCCCCCCTCCGTCCACCTCTGCTGCACAAAGCAGAGGGGGAGAAAGAGGGAGGGGAGGGGGCTGTAACGCAGTCGTTCGTCCAAGCCTTGTGGGTGGTGACACTATGAAAAAAAAAAAAGGAGGACGAACGGAATTAGTTGGTAGCCGAAGGTTTTTTTCGCCTTCGAGAAGCGAGATAGTGTCGCCTTTTAACGGATGACTCTTTTAATCAGAAAGGTTTTTTGTTTCTTTTTTTAAAGTTTACTGTGACGGATGCTAGTTCCGTGCAGCAATAAGCTTTTGCAGGATCTTGAGATGGATGTTTGGATAGATGGACTGATAAGTGGAAAACCCACCGTCTTAGGAAATCGAAGGTTCAGAAGTCTTAGCAGCAAGATACGGCATTGCCTGGGCATTGCGTGCTCGAGCGCAAGTAGTTGCCCCTCGAGCAGAGAAGCTATACTCTATTTCATCTTATGAAGTACCGCAGGACAGGCTAGAAGCGCGAGCTCCTCACTCTGTGGCAGATCTCGGCGGTGTGAAGACTCTGGTTAGGAGCTGCGCACAAGCTCTCATGCACTAAGGACAGCTGCCAACTCTATGAGCTCGCGCTTCTAGCCTTCGCTGTGGTACAACAAAGGTGAAACGGAGTATAGATCCTCCATTGAGCTTAGTGACCGAAATTTAGTTTCCCTAACGTCTCCAGTTTTATGCACAAGATTGCTATTGTAAACGTTAGATCAGGCGTCGTGACCTTTTCCAAATACCTAATGTATTTCACCAGTTTTGGTCAAAAGTAACGAGTAACGTAATTTGATAGCCAATACCGTAAAAAAGTAACGAAAATACTTTACTCGTTAGTCATTCAGAATACTAACGAGTACGTTACTGCGTTAGCGAAAAATGTAACGCGTTACCAGTAACGTCGTTACTAGTAACGCGTTACCTCCAACACTGGAACTTGACCGTCAAAACGCGACTGGATCCTTATTTTTTTTTTAGTTAGTACATAATGTAGATGGAAAGAAAGCCTGGCTTTTTATTATAAAACATGGTCAGGCATTGATTTCGAATCATTGAATCATTGATCGACTTGCTCCTGCAACGGGCCCATCCCGACTTTGCTGTTTTCAGTTCTCGACAAGGGACACACTCGTCGACACGGGATGCACAAATAAAACTTTTAGAAACATCTTTAAGACGGAGGGAGCTGCCTTTGATCGTTCCCTCCAATGCTCCTGCTTCGCGCGTCCTTGTTCACATTATAGACCAACTCAACTCTCTGACGTCACGCCGCTGCGGTGGCGCTGCTGTCGGCACTGGGCATGCGCAGGTGATTCGCCTAGGCCGAATTTGGTTTCAGCGCGCGCGCAGTGCCCTCGCCTGGTGGGCAAACGCGGGCTTGTTTGTAAACAATGGGCTGGTCGATAGTTCACTGTTGTGGACGACACGGAACGCAAAAAATATTCTCGGTGTACTTCATCTAAAATGACAAGAAACCTGAAGGGAAGTTCGAGCGCAGTTAACTGATACAGTATTTTAAGTACTCGCCTGCGATAGAACTATTTCTATCGATGGCGGGTTCAGGGCAGCACTTCTCAGCATCGCCGCACTGGCGGATGCCGTAAGGCTGGGCAAGAAAAGTACCCAATGAGTTAAAAAACGCAATCCGCCGCACACAAGAACACAAAACGCGCCATAAGTCGGACACCGAGCACCAGGGGTTTCCCCAGGAATTGAAATCAGGGGTCGGGGGGGGGGGGGGGGGGGGGCATTGAGAATAGAGCGGGTCGTTGCCAATTAAGGGGGTTCTTTCAGAAAAACAAGGGAGGGGGTGTACACACCCCCTCCCCCTGGGGGGTTGTGTAGAGGAATCACTGCCGAGCACTTTGGAGCATCCAACTGGCGCGCCCAACGCGGGAGCGGCGCTCCGAAGAGCACTTTCGCCAAAGAGTCTAACCAATTAACATGGACGCGGAAACTGACGATCGCTAGATGGCGCATAGTATTCAAAAGGGCGCTACCCACGATAAAACGGTCTATAGCAACGGTTATCGCTGATCACGCAGGCGAACTCTACAGCTGGGAATGTCCTTCACCCAGAGAGCACAATAAGATTCGTTGGTTGAACCTTCTAGAGTCATGCACAGACCGAATGTAAACACAGAGATTGCCAAAGCGGGAAGGCGCAGAACCCATTGTGAACTTCAAACTTTAGACGCAGAGGGAACAAATGGGGTAGGGAATCCCAAATTCGGCAACTCTTCCTGAAGCTCAATAGTGCCGTTCATTCGAGCGCGTCAGTAGAACGACTCTTCGGAAATCATGGTATAAGGCGCAAAAGACAACGGACACAAGAGAGAAAACAGACATACAGGCGCCGTTCACCAACTAGCCCAACTAAGTTCTTTTTACAACGACTCTTCAGCGTCGCCGGATATGTATTCTCAATGAAGCGGGGAAACAACTGGTGAAAACTCCGAGAGGCAGGTACTGCTTCAGTACAGCGACTACTGAAAAGAAAACCATAAACCATGAAACAAATGTAGTTGTGTATTTCGTCGTCAAAGTAACGTAAAAGTAACTCGCTGCTTTTGAGGTGAAGTAACGCGTTCCTTTTGAGAATCGGTAACGAGTAACGTATTTAGTTACTTTTTGAACGAGTAATGAGTAACGGTATTTAGTTACTATTTTGGGTAACGTGTACATGTCTTCTCGTGGCACAGGGGAGGGAAGACAAAAGAGCTGGATTTCTCAAAGGAAATCGCGGCTCGCATGCTAATATTAGTATGTTCCTTTATAATTAAAGGGAAACTGAAGCGGGTTTATATTTGCGAACAAAAAACACGTATGGCTAAACTTCGTTTCAGCTTAAGTCCAGACGCAGCCGACGCTACGAGCTAATGGGACTAATCAAGCAGCGTCAAAAGAGCAAGTCACTAAACCTTTTCTGTTTATGTTTGTTCAGCGATGATAGAAAACCTTCAGAAACACTACCAACACCGTGACTGAGCGCTTTTTATGCTCTCTTATTTGACCCATCTGCTCGTAGCGTCGGTTGCGTCTGAACTTGAGGTGAAACGAAGTACAATTCGGGCGGTCATTTCCCGGCAAAATATTTTGCCATATCTTCTGCAAGGGCGTTCGCGTGGTCAAAAAATGTTGGGTGCGCGCCGTTCGGGGGGCGCTTCTCAGTCATGGTTTAATCAACTTTCAGTCCATTTTTTCCCGAACTCCAAAGGGACGGGCAGCTTGTCTGCCAAACTGTATCCGGTATTGTCATATCCGAATCGGGAAAAAGAACCAAACGAAATAATACTCGCCGATAGCGGGTTCGAGTAGAAAACGGAGCCATTGAGACAGGCAACTCTTTGTGCTCTGAGAAGAGATAGCAAAATCAAGGAGGATAAAGGTAAAATTTGGAAAGGAAGGTCAGTTTGGCGGACTGGTGAAGGCGACTGGTGAAGACTGGTGAACGCTGTCTCCCAGAGTTTGCTCTGGGAGACAGCGTGTTATTACACCGCTGTAAAAATAAAATGTATTGGTAGTGCCGCAGCTCGACACTTGAACGCGCATTGCAATTTCAAAGGAGTGGGCTAAATGAAAAGACTGAGGATTCCATAAAAAGGCAAGAACAAAAACAGCGACGTTGGAATGCCGTCTGGGAGCCTTGAAAAATGACAACAGTTCTTCCGAAATCCAAACAAAATATAAACAAAAAACTTGACGCATGTGCACCACACATATTTATTAATTTGTGATCCTATTACGTTTACAATTTAAGATTTTTTAAGCCGTGCGGACTGTGGTAACGTCAATATTAAAAAACAAATGCTGTGAAGTCATTTGTGTTTACCCACATCTCAGAGCCCGGACGTTCTGGGGGCATACAGCGTGCCTATTGTACCTAAAATAATCGAAAGAATTAACAAAGCTCACGCGCGATCTAGGCAAACGAAAACGCTAGTTGCAGGTGCTTTAAGTTCGGGCAGAGAGGGTCACGTGGTGCGCCGCTGGAGCGGGTTCGGTTGCCGGTGCCTCCGGGAAGGGCTCGCCGGCGATCGACCACCCGAATTCGCCAGTAAGTCGTCTTTATTTGGCTTCCAATATTACGAGTACCAAAATTAGATTTCAGATTGATGGGCCAAGTAGCCACAACAGCACTTTCAAATTAGCGCTGTTGTGTTACGGATTATGAAATAGCTGGGCAAGAGGTCAGGTTTGTCATTTTATTTTGCTTGAAATATAAGCCTAAATAAAATTAATTTAACTAATGTTAATAAACCATTTGGCGAGCTTTATACATAAAGATATTACGTTCTAGAAAGTTGAATTTTTTATTCCTCTTCATGTGGCCCTCAAAGCTGTAACTACGCGCAATTTGGAACAGCTTTGTTCTACCTCCACACACACGCGAATTTTTTTTCTTTGTTTTTACGGAAACAATGTAGTATTTTGTGAAAATAAGGTTTGTTCTGTTGTGTAAAAGTTCTTTGCTACCTCGTAAAAAACTTTTATCGGGAACAAAATTGGCATGACACCCCAATACCGTCCTTATCGGAACACCCACTGCTGCATGTCGCCCCAGAAATGTGCAAAGTATTTTTCACCGCAAAAATAAATTATGCATCGCGGAATGCTCATTCTCCGACCAGGTGTGGAGCCGTCCATACCAGATGCCAAAGTTTAAGAACTAACCGTTATCGCGGTCAAAAGTTATATGTGATTTTCTTAAAATTTCAGTCGGATAGGGGGGGGGGGGGGGGGGGGCATTGTCGCTGTTTTCGGTAACCGGCGCCGTTCAGCCCCATGTATTATAAGAGGTCCATCGGCCGCCATTTCCCAATCGAAAATTTTCAAAAATCAGTTATAACGTTTAAATAAGATAACCGTTAGTTCTGAAACTTTGGCACCTTGAATTCGTACCGCTAGGGCAACATTTGAGAGTAAAATAAACGTTCGGTAATGCGTAGTTCATTTTTGCAACACAAAAAAGGGGGAAGACATTTTGTACATTAGGGTCACTCCTTTCCTGAGGCAGCGCAACAGAGCATCAACCGGGGAATCAGAAATAGCTTCTGATACAGCTGCTGTCTGCCGAACTTCTACAAAGCCTAAAGATTATAAAGATTCCTCGATCCCGGTCCTAAAACAAAAGTGCCGTCCATGTTCTATCAACGAATTGGCTTATCTTTTTGTCTATCTAGCTATCACTTCTTTGCGAGATTTCCACTCTACATTGATGCGACGTATTGAATTAATTTGGTAAGAGCTAAGGTGCAAGAAACAGTTCAGTTACTTATTTTTTTAGCCGTCTGAATAGTTCGACGAATGCTTCTGAGAAAGATTGCTCGGCTATGTACATTTCGAACCTTTTAGTTTTCGGGGGTCTTGGAAAAGCTCTGTCCTGGTGATGGCGAACGATAAAGTTAGATGCTCTTCGTGTACAAAGCCTTCCGTTAGTGTTAACTAATGTGTGAAAAACGTGTTCTTAGAGTAAGAAATAAAGGCCCGTTCACACTCTTGCGACCGAGTTCGACCGAGAGAGACCAGACCGGTTTTTAAGCCTCTTGCGATCTCTTAGGACCAGCTCCGTTGCAGGGGAGCTGGTCCTAAGAAGTCGCAAGAGGCTTAAAAACCGGTTTGGTCTCTCTCGGTCGAACTCGGTCGCAAGAGTGTGAACGGGCCTTTAGAGGAGGCGCTGTACATTTTTAGAAAAAAGAAAAGGCGCTAAAACTCTTAGGAGGATCTGATGCCCTCTCAAGAACTGTTGCGTACGCAGAGTAGTTCATTTACACCCACTACTATGACTTTTATTTACCCCGTTGCACTTTGCTGTCCTTATTCTTGGATGACACAATATGCTATGCAGTATGAAACTTACAAGAAATGAGTCCGTTTGAACACACACATTTAAAATGTAGCGTCCGTAGCGTCTGCATAAAAGCCTGAAATGCATAAAGCACACGACAAAAGCACATTTCAAGATATGTGTTCACAAAAAATAAAATTATGAAGTATTTAGATCTTTGTTAGAAAATGCTAACTGCGAATAATATCGTTTTCTAAAAACAATGCGACAATCCCTAAAGACAGTGTAAACAAACGTAACAATAATTGTATTGTATCGTAACGTAACGATAAATGTATTCATATACACACGTGATAAGTTGGCCTAGCTTGGCGATCAAGGTTTTCTCTGCCGAAGCGAGCGTCAGCCGACGTCTTATACTCGCGTACACCCCGATTGTCCAGCTCGCTTCCACCTTTGCAATAATTGCATTATCATCAGATTAACCAAATTTCTAGTTCACGTTGAACACAGAAACTATTTATTGTGCCAGTGTTTTTTTAATTTTTTTATTATTATATTTTGTGTTGAGGTTTTTATATGACAAATGACAAGTGATTTTAAAATGTTTAAGCTTCTTTTTGCGTTTGTGCAACATGCTACAAGGCAAACAATTTTATAATGAATTTAAAAATGTTGTACAATTGTATGAAGCTAGAGATAAATAGCCAATCCAAGTTAGTATCCGCCGGCCCAAGAATTGCCCGAAGTAAACAACCAGTCGAAGCATCTATCTTATATTTCGCGAAATACTTACAGCACGAAAAACAAGAAATATATCATAATCTGAAGCAATTCCACGGAGAGGAAAAGGGTTGAATAAAAATGCAAAATTGATCCCACATGCGAGATTTGTTATTTTGTTTATTTATTTTAATTCTAAAATGCTCTGAATCTTCTGCGGGACTATGATAGGAGGGGGCATATTCACTTTCTGAGAATATAGAAAAACAAAAGCAACAGACTTGAACATAAAAAATGAAAGCCGTTTACAACTCCCTGTAATGCCGAATTGGAGCGCAGCTCTTGAGAAGGAGGAGGAGGGAAGGGTACTCAGGGGAGGGTATACCCCTCCTCATCCTCCTCCTTCTCCTCCTCCCCTCATCCTTCAATCTCCTCCGGGGGGTCACGTGACCTCGAAGGGGGGAGGGGGGTCACGTGACCTCGGGGGGGAGGGGGAGGGGGGGGGTCACGTAACCCCTCAGGTCACGTCACCCCCCCGGGGTCACGTGACCTCGGGGAGGGGGGAGGGGGGGTCACGTGACCTCGGGGGAGGAGGGGGAGGGGGGGTCACGTGACCTCGGGGGAGGGGGGTCACGTGACCCCTCAGGTCACGTGACCCCCTCGCCCTCCTCCCCCAGGTCACGTGACCCCCCCCCGGGGTCACGTGACTCCCCCCCCCCCCCGAGGTTACGTGACTCCCCCCCCCCCCCGAGGTCACGTGACCCGGGGGGGGGGGGCTCGCGCGGTGCATTATGGGATATTTCCCATAATGCACCGCGCGGTTACGCCGACGCCGACGCCGACGGCGACGCCGCTCAAGCCAGAAACGGGCGCCTAAGAGCTGCGCTCTAAAAAAATGAAAGCCGTTTACAACTCCCTGTAACGCCGAAATAGAGCGCAGCTCTTGAGGAGGAGGGGAAGGCACGGGGGGGGGGGCACTTGGCCTGGGGGTCACGTGACCTCCAGGGGGGCGGGGCGAAGAAAATTTTCCGCTAAATCTAGCGGGGAAAAATTTCCGCTAGATTTAGCGGGAAAAATTTTCCGCTAAATTTAGCGGGGAAAAGTTTTTGCTAGATTTAGCGGGAAAAAATTTCCGCTAAATTTAGCGGGGAAAATTTTTCGCTAAATTTAGCGGGGAAAATTTTCTGCTAGATTTAGCGGGGAAAATTTTCCGCTAGATTTAGCGGGGAAAATTTTCCGCTAAATTTAGCGGGGAAAATTTTCTGCTAGGTTTAGCGGGGAAAATTTTCCGCTAGATTTAGCGGGAAAATTTTTCCGCTAAATTTAGCGGGGAAAATTTTCCGCTAGATTTAGCGGGGAAAATTTTCCGCTAGATGTAGCGGGGAAAATTTTTCGCTAGATTTAGCGGGAAAAGTTTTCCGCTAAATTTAGCGGGAAAAATTTTCCGCTAGATTTAGCGGGGAAAATTTTCCTCTAGATTTAGCGGGGAAAATTTTTCGCTAGATTTAGCGGGAAAATTTTTTCGCTAAATTTAACGGGGAAAATTTTCCGATAAATTTAGCGGGGAAATTTACCCATCATGCACCGCGCGGTTACGCCGACGGCGACGGCGACGCCGCTCAAGCCGGAAACGGGCGCCTAAGAGCTGCACTGTAAAAAAAACACGATAACATTGGATGACATAATTTTCTGGGACGGGTTCGCATTCATCCCACCTTGCATTTCGCCATGACGATAGATCTGGACGACTAATCAGAGGAGTATACATGGAACACCTTTATTTATCGCAAGATATCCCTGGAGCTCTCTGGAGCAAGAGGCACTTGATCCAGGCAAGTAGCCAGGGGGGAGGCCCATGGGGCCCGCCCTTCCCCCCCCCCCCCCCCCTGAAATCTTTCATTTTGCTCGGACCTCCTCTTCACCCTACCCCTCATACAGCATTTTGTCATGGGCGCCCCCCCGAACCAAAATCCTGGCTGCGTGCCTGACTTGATCCCTTGTTAGACCAC
The DNA here is from genome assembly GCA_013358835.2 of Ixodes persulcatus. Classification (NCBI taxonomy): domain Eukaryota; kingdom Metazoa; phylum Arthropoda; class Arachnida; order Ixodida; family Ixodidae; genus Ixodes; species Ixodes persulcatus. Next base: position 123,208 of record JABSTQ010007217.1, read on the forward strand.
CAAGAATCGTTAAGCTTTCTGTAAAGATAAATAAATAAATAAGACTGTCTGGCTTAGACATTTTGTCAAATGCTTTGAAGATGCGATAGCACAAATACGTGCCCAGTTCCTATTGCGAAGCCCGCGTTCCTACCTAGCGGAGGGGTGGGAGAGGGAAATCGAGATTATCAGCGCCTCGCCTGAACCGCCCCTCTCCCACCCCAACTCCGCGCGGCGCAACGCCATTGGCCGTGCGCTATGACGTCAAACCAATAGCTGTGCCTGCGTTTTGTTGTTTACACACTCTCCAACGGTCAACGGTGCGACAAACACCGACACGAGCAAGCAAGGTCTGTATATGTCTCCAATATAATGTCATCGCTTCAAAAAATAAAAGTCGGAATCCCTCTGGGGGTTAAGTTTCTTAATACCCAACGTACAAAAATGTAAAATACTGTAAACGACTAAATTTTCGCGAGGACCTAATTTTCGCGAATTTCGCGAATCGCGTAGAATTCGCGACAAATACGTCCCGCGAACAATTCGGGCAATATCTGCACGCTACGGAAGCTACACTCGATTCGTGAAAATTAGAACCCGCGAATAAATTCAAATTTTCAGCTTTGGCCCGATTCGCGAAAATTTGAGCCCGCGAAAATTAAGACGTTTACAGTGTGTGGGACTGCATGGAAAACTCTAAAGTATGCTGAATTTTTCAATAATTTTTTTTGCCTCTTTTAAACTCAGAAAAGTTGCATAATTTAGTCAACTTATCTCAGATTTGTACTTGTCTGCAAAAATCTAGAAAGCCCTTAATCTCCTAGTCTAGTTTTCTGCACCTTCACTCAAGAAATCGGTACCAAGCCCATCTGTAATTTTTTTCATATATATTGTGCTTTGTAATAGGAAGTGGCCGAGTGGGCTAACGCGTCTCAGCCCGGAGCGTGGAGCGGATGCTTGCGCTGGGAACCTCCTGGGTTCAATCCCCGCCACCACGCCCGTTTTGATCTGGATGAGTTTCGTATCGGCACACGTTCGTGCAATCACTACTGCGTGATGCACGTTCAAAAACCCAGGTTAGCAGTTGTACTGCACTGGCTAAATTTCTCATCTACAGCTACTCCTTCAAGGCTTTATAAACATACAAAGCAAGCCAATTTTTTTTCTTCATACCATTTTACTTACCGTAAAATATATCTTGAAAATTGGTCCTGACCTCTCAAAAAAATGAAGCAAAAGTCAAGGTCTATGAGTTATTATTTATCTAGCGTACTGCGGGCAACACATTGCGATATTTTCCTTGCTCTCTCAGACTGTCAATTAAGTAATCCCGACACATGTTAGCTGTTTAAAAAAGTAATAGTTTTCTCTACCCCGGCCTTTGTCGATTCAGATAGCTGAGCAATGGCGTAACATGAGGCTTTCGTAGCATTTCACTACAGATATCCCTATTGAAAAAACCAGCACAAGCTGGTCCCAGCATTCCAGCTTCATGCTGGGTTATTGCTCCAGCATGCCCAGCTTGCCGTGCTGGTCAAGCTGGTCGCAGCACAAGCTGGTCCCGGCATCCCAGCTTCATGCTGGGTTATTGCTTCAGCATTCCCAGCTTGCCGTGCTGGTCAAGCTGGTCCCAGCACAAGCTGGTCCCGGCATTCCAGCTTCATGCTGGGTTATTGCTTCAGCATTCCCAGCTTGCCGTGCTGGTCAAGCTGGTCCCAGTACAAGCTGGTCCCAGCATCCCAGCTTCATGCTGGGTTATTGCTCCAAGCATGCCAAGCTTGCCGTGCTCGTCAAGCTGGGTCATGCTGGATGGATACTGGGTGAATGTTGGGCAATTTAGGGTCATGCTGGGCGAACTGGTCATGCTGGTTAAGCTGGTGGACTTCCCCACCAGTTTAACCAGTTTAAATTGATATAATCAAGCCAAACTTTTCAGAAAAGCCAGCTCGGCGTCTAATTTATTATTTTCGTACCCGCGGCCTGCTCACGTGAGCTCACATGCTACACATCCCCTCTGCGCTGACACAGTACTAAGCGACGCACAGACAGTGGTTCTCGGTGCAAAACAAACAATGCTAGTCAAACTAGATTGCTTATCTCTCAACACAAAAATACTAGGCACACGCCAAAAACAGGCAATGGCAATAAAAAATACTACACGGATCAGAGAAGTGGACCTGGGTCCCGCCAGTAATGGGGGCGAAGCGGGCTCTTGCGTAGTCGGCAGGGGCGAGGAACTCCGTGTGGCTTGTATGACATTAGCGATACTCCACGGCACCACCGTCGTTCACGAGCACACACATGTTCGAAGACATGTAACGACGCCTCAGTCGGGGCGTCCGACTTCTTCCCGCGCTGAACGGACTGCCGCTCGCTGTCTCCTCAAATTCCGCTTCGCTTGCACCGCCGTTCAAGCTGTCTCCAAACAACGCGCACACAGCCGTCCCTTCGAAAATGTGCCCAAGATAGCCAAACTTGTCTCAAATGCTCCGTTCCACTCTCTGTCTCTCTTTGCTCGCACACAAAGGAAGCTGCAGCGCGCCTGAAGCGCCCGGTCTTCGACCAAAAACGAGAGGACAAACAGGATGTGGCCTCGACCCTGCATAAGCCGACCTTGGCGCGCGCGCTCCCAGCAATGTTTGTTCGACCAGCTCTAGCCGACCTTGGCGTGCGCGCTCCCAGCAAGACCAGCTTGACCAGCTCGACCCAGCTTGGGCCAGCTTGAGCACCAGCTTGAACCAGCTTGACAATCTTGAACATGCTTCAGTACCAGCTCGAACCAGCTCAAGTACCAGCTTGCCCTGCTCCAGCGCCAGCTCGAACCAGCTTGAACCAGATTGACCAGCTCGAACTAGCTTGATTACCACCTAGACCAGCTCGAACCAGCTTAAAAACCAGCTTGACCAGCTTGATTTTCTTGCTGTTTTTATTAATAGGGATGGGTTGAAAGCTTTTGAAATGATCTTTCATCTTAGAAAACCCAAATTCGAGGCTTTAACAAAGTGATAGATCTTGAACAATTTTGAATTGGTATTGGTTGCCCCAATATCTCCTGACTCAATTAAGGAAGTCGGAAGACCATACCTTGCTCACAAGAATGTGTGAGCCATGGGTCAGTCAAACTGGTTTTGATTTTACCTCGTAGATAACAAAGAGTTTTAAAACGGGGGGACCCAATGGGTTGGGGGCTCCTGTTCTCCATATGGACGCGTTCAGTAGTGGCTTTAGGAGTCGAGGGGCCAGCGTTCCTTCCATTAGACGGCGAAAAACGACTTTCGGTGCACATAACTCCGAGTTCTCGTAATCAAACTCGCGTGAACCTATTCCGGAGACGGTGCGTGAGGAGTCAAAAGCGCAAGGTATGGCGTATTTCCGGATTGCGGGCTGAGTGCTCAAGACAAGGACGAATAACACGTTCGGATTTTGTTACCAAGTCAGGCTTTTTTCGGAAATTATCTTGGAGCATATTTCTTTCGTTTGGGATATATAAACCACGTAAAGGTTCCCATGGCGTTCTGTTTTGATCAGCCTTGCACAGAAACTCGATGATTATGAACGAAAGTCATATGCGCCGACTACGGGGGGCGGGGGCAGAGCCCCTCCCAGGTAATGCCGGGCTCCCCCCCCCCTCCCCCCCCTCCCCCCCTTCTTCCGAGCTCTTCGGAAATGCAAGTGCCATCGCCTCCGGAACCTCTGGATGCGCCTCATTAATCTCATCTATGCGCCCTGATGCTCCGCACATATCGATAGCTGGCGCCCCGTGGAGAAACGAAAATTTATCTGTGTGCCCTGGTGCCCAGCACATATCAATAGCTGGCGCCCAGTGGATAAATAAAATTATTGTACTCACCAGTTCTGGTCACTAAGTGACAAGAGCTGGTGAATGAATAAATTTTCTAACTATTCGTCCAGTCCTGTTCGAAGACCTTGCGTAGTATTAGCAGATACGATAAAAGCTATGTAGTGCTAGAAATTCATTCGAAAGCCATTGGAAGTAGTTGCGAAAGTCGACAGTGGCACCTCTAGCGGACCTGCAGCCTACGGAAGTAGACGACATAGTACGTTTCGTAAGCCCCATTTTGTTTACCCAAACGTTGAAACAATTCATTACGGTCACTGCGCTTGAACCACAAAATTCACTGATCATAACTGCAATGACAGCAAGATTATAGGGTCACAAAAGCTGACATTTGTTTAGGTATCATGCCGTCAGCATGCTTATCCTACGTACTATGAAGGAGCAGCAAACATGGGAGGGAAACATAGAGGAGTACAAGCTCTGATGCAAGAAAAAGAGCCACGGGCGCTGTATACGTACACTGCCTGGCGCACGTCCTTGACCTGGTCTTGTAGGACGTCAGCCAGAAAGGGAACATGTGCCGTGACTTTTTGTACGTTGTGACTGAACTGATAAACTTCGTGACCCTCTCTAAAGCGCGTGGCTCTTTTTCAGAAACTTCGGAGGGACGAGGATTTGAACTTGCGAAAATGTTGTCCCACAAGGTGGACGATAAAGGCCGCTTTTTGCGGTCAGTTCATTTAAATTATGAGTCTTATCAGATTTCTGCGGGAGACAGCATCTGAAGAGGGAAATGAGGCTGCAGCAGAAGCAAGCGGTCTTCTAACAATGCTGTCCAAGTCTGACACATTTTTCGTACACAAGCTTCCTGCGATGGTATTTTCACGGATGGAAGCTCTAAACACCGCCTTGCAGAAAAGGATACTCAGATTTTACGCAGCAGAGACAATGGTGAAAGCCGTCAACGAAAGCATCACAACTGCGGCAGACCTTTGCCCGCTTTTTAAAAGGAAGCATTGAAAAAGACTGACAAGGTGGACTTTGAGGATCCCTTTGTTACAGTTGTCAGGCAAAAAAAAAAAAAAAAAAGACCCGAGCCGTTATGAGGAAGCTTCCGCTGCTAACGTATTTCCATCGGGGATGGACATGTACACATCGCGACACTGTTAGCGCGAACACGACATCGGCGGATTTTCGCATTTTACTTCTAAATAGTATTAGCGAACACGAAATTTTATCGCTTACACTATAGAACTAAATGAGCTCTTTCCGTAGCAATAATAACTTGCATCACATTCCTTGGTTTCAAAGAGAAAAACTGGAAAAACCGGCGATCGCTTGTTCGCGCTAACAGTGTCGCGCTCTGTACCGCCGGCGGAACTACGAAGTGCACGGCACCGTGCTGTCGTCACTGACGAACAGGTATCCGCCTGGCGTGTGGCAGCATATGGCACACATCGAGGGGTTTGCCATAAGAAATGAAGATCTCACGTATATATATGTCACGAAATTCTACGGGGACGATCTAGAACCAGGACGCCTGTTTCTACGCAGAGACATGCTGATAGATAAAGTAAAGCAGCGCAACTCTGCACCCCTACAGACATTCCACGGCGTAGTGCAGATATTTTCGGGTGACAAAGGTCAGCACCTGAGGAATCTTCTGCCGGAAATGCGAAGTTAATCAAAATTGCGTTGACCGTACCAGTCACTTCATACACCTCAGAGAGGTCATTTTCTTGTCTGCGGAGACTCAAAACCTATTTACGGTTGACGATGAGGCAGACTCGACTGAATCACCTGGCACTTCTTTACACTCACAAAGAGCTCTCCCACAAAATAAATTTAAATGACGTCGCCGACGACTTCATTAGCAGATCAAGTGTACGAATGGACACGTTCTCCACATCAGCGAAATGCTCACATTAAACAACGGACTTTCTGATGCGGCTTTAGGCAATGGAGTGTTTGTTGTCCGCAGTGTTTTATGTTATTACTCTTTACCGATGACGTTGCATAGTGCATCGGCCGCTTAGTAATGCAGCTGAAGCAGTTTGCGTTTATGTTCTGTTCGTTATCCAGTTCCTGTTTGTATTAATGTATTTATTAATTTATCTGGGTTTATATCATTCTATCTGTTTTTGTTTAATTGCCCAGAAAGATAAATGCAAACTTTTTGCAGCTAGTCAAAGTATGCCGGTGCATTGCTTTATTTTATGTTATTACTTCTAGTCAAAACTTACGCCGTCGTGCAATGTAAAAAAGATGACCCATAAATTGGGCTAAGAAATTGCGATATAGTCTGCAATTTGTGTATACACGTGATATGTCATTTTGTGACTTTAGTCTTTCTCCGAAAAAGGTTCCATGATCCGTATTTTATCTATGTGTAGTGAGGCCTTCGGTGATGAAGATATAAGAGCTCCCCATACACCCAAAGCAATGGTGTGTTAGTTAGGCTGATTAATTACTTTGTCTATTTTCTCGATTAAAGATGAATACAACATATTTTTTGCAAAATTGTCCAACAGGGCGCACTTAAGTGTCACCCAAATGCTACGTTCCAACCGTAATTCCGCCGTTTTTGAAACTTGGACTCGACCGTAGCATTGTATAAATACCACCCGCGTTCATCTGTAAAAGTTCTTCCTGACGAAGGCCGGACTCCGGCCGAAACGTCGGAGAATAAACCGTCTGTTGTTGCTGTTTTCACCAAGGGTGTTCTTTTCTTCTCGGTTATTCGCGACTCCAACTAACTATAGGTGGCGCCACTCATTTTCCGAAATGGCGGTTATAGTGAGGGTCGGAGATGAGTGCCGCTGAGCCTGTTTAGCGTGCTGGCTTCACTGGGCGACACAAATTATTTATGGTAATACGAGGAGGATAGGGTGTTATGAGCGCAGGTCACCTTTTTACCCTGAAAACAAGAACGGCGTTTAGCGTAATATTTACGCAAGGATGCGCGTCTTAATTCTGGAGCGAAACCGAAACTAACCTCTATGTTGACTTTAATTTCTCGATGTAGCTCTTAATTTCGGATTCTTTCATAACTCAAGATGTGTCTCACATCGTAATTATTTAGTTAGAAAAGTTATTCGCAGAAACTTTATTTTGTGACATACATGTTCGATCCAGGCTGGTAATTCTAGTTGTAGTTGTTGCAAAAATCAGTGTTCATATTTGTGCGTTCGCGCTGCGTTTTCTCGCTCAGATAATTGTCATGGGAAATAATGAGCTGCGAGACTTTTAATTGGTTTTTGGGTATTTATATGATTAATTGGTTTAACATTATCGCCAACACAAGAATAAGAGAATAATTAATTTTTTTACAATATGTCCATAAAACGTATAAATTAATAAACGCTGTTCTCACTGCAACAACCCAAAGACGGAATCCGAGTCAGACAGCTGAAGTGTGTGTGTGTTTTTTTATAGCAACGCGTGACGCATATCACTTCATATTACATCCTGTGTTTGAGTATTTGTCTATCTTAATAACTATGTCAGAGTTTTTCTTATGCTAAAAAGAAAACAAAATTATACTTTTCTGGAAAGTCTATTATTGTTAAATGGCGTATTTTCGTGATCGTGGCGTTAATTCGGGGCATACATTGCCGTGATTAGTATTAATAATAATAATATTAAAATTCCGATATTTTGATACATAATTTTTTAAGCTCTAATATAATTTGTTGCTTATGATCTAATTTCTAACGCGCGAACAGGTATGGCAATCAAAAGTGTTCAAAAGTGTTCTAATTATCATACATATATATATATATATATATATATATATATATATCGTAAAAAAGAGGTAAATGCTTTAAAACGTATTTATTGGACGACGTTCCGAGCGGGGACCGCTTTTCATCAGGTCCTAATGTTGCTCCCCCCCCCCCCCCCCCCTTCCCCCCAACCTCCCTCACAACGCTTCCAACCCCCCAGTGAAAGCTGGAAGCCCGCCAGTTTGACACGGCGGCAAAAAAAAAAAAAAATGATGAAAGGCGAAAAACAACTTCTCAGAACCGACCATGGGTAGACGAAGGCCGCGGCCAGGGAAGGGGCCCCGCCTGCATCCCCAAAGAACCCCCCGCTAGGCGCCGTTGGGGCTCGGCAGTGTCCAGAACGAAACAAGGGAATAAAACAAAATCAAGTGGGTCCAAAAGCGCGCCCGGGTGGCCAAGACGAGCCAGCAGAGACACAGGAGCAGCTCGGGCGCCAACCGAGACGCGCGATGGTTCATGTTACACACCCCAACACCCCTCTCCACCCCCCCCCCCCCCCACCCCCCCCCCCCCCCACCCACATGCAAGCATGCCCCCCCCCCCTTTTTTTTCTTCTTCCATTTCCCTTATTTTTATTTTTATCACCGCCCGCCTCCCCATCTCGCACCCGAGAGCGAAGACATTCCTCGAGGTCGTAATGATGTCCAGTGCATGCAGAGAGAACAGAGCAGGGGACTCCGTCTGCTCGTTTTCCCGTCAACGTGGGGGTTCCGAGGAGGTGAACCCTTCAAGATGTAAGCAGCTAAGCAGGCCGGTGCTCTCGTTAATGCCCGCTCGAAGCGTGTTAAACTTTTTAATTAGGTACGATTCCCTTTGCTCCCTTTCGCGTGCTGTACTGAATCCCGATTGAAGTATAGTTACAAATATTTTGTTTATGTGGTGTTGATCGAGACGCATATGTTTGGAGAGCGGGAGTTTGGGGAGTGTGTTAAGGTGGGACTTGTGATTGTTAAATCTTTGACGGAAAGGGAGATCGGTCTGTCCAATATACTGCATGTTGCATACCCGGCAGTGCAACAGATAGACAACATTAGCAGAGTTACAGTTATAATTTCCGTTTATCCTAAAGGTGAAGTCCGAATTTGTACTTTTTACCTCCACGGATTCCGTCATGTGGCTACAACCTTTGCACTGCGGCACCCGGCATGGCCGAGATCCCAGGAACTCCTCATGTGTGGTTTTGGATCGTACTAGCATGTCTTTGAGGCTTTTTCCTCGACGGTAGACGACGCGTGGAGCCTGCGGAAAAACCGATTGAAGGCGCTGGTTTTGTGAGATATATATTGTGGGTTTCCCCTTTTATGGGGTACCACTTAGAAACACAGAAGGTTCCTTGGGTCCGGATAAAAACGTGTTTATTGACTCAAATGTCACACGCTTGCCCTGAGGGCCAACAATGGTGGAGATGACGGCGCTGTCTCTTTTGACAGGATCACCAGTCGGAGTCCGCGCTGCCGCAATTGACAGTATCACGGAGAGGGAGGATCAGATAAGATAGGAAGGCTCCGTCGAGCAGAGCCTCCCCCAGCTAGAGTCACTAAATAAAGCTACGCTTTCAGAGTACCGAAACTCCCAAACTACGCGTCTGAAGCGCGTCAGGCGCCGCCATCTTGGGTCCGCGGCGCAGATGGAGGGGTGCCTGTAGCTAAGCCAAGCCGAGCTGTAGCCGTCGCCTGCGCCAGCTGCCGTAGCCGCAGCTGTGGCAGCGAATCAAGGTTGTGCTGTTCGCATCTCGTCATAAGAAGGAAAAAGTGCGTGCTGAGCGACAGACTTCGGCGTGCGCGCGCAGTAAACAGTAAAACAGCAGCAGGCAGCGAACCGCTGGACCCAAGATGGTGGCGTTGAAAAAACGCGATGATGATGATAGCGACTCACGTGACTGCCGCTGTCCAATGATGCCGCAGCGAACCAGAATATTGTTGAATAGAGCGACTGTGTTGTCGGCAAAGTGCCAAAGAAAAGGAATGCGGTACTCTGAAAGCGTAGCTTTATTTAGTGACTCTACCCCCAGCGAGAGTCCCGCCCGTTGGATTAGGGCCGTCTTATATAGCCTGCGGGAATGGACGCGCCCAGGGTGGGTCGGATGTAGGTGGCTCCCCGGAGGGGCGGACGCGTCCAAGTCATGATCCCGAGGGGTGTGCCTTCGGTAAATCACCCGAGAAGGACGAGGGAAAGCCGCCCACCAGGGAATACGGCTTCGCCCTCGCATCCGGGACGCGCCCCCACGTGGCGACGTCCCGCGGCCTGCCTGAGCTAGGCCTAGATAGGGATGTGGGGAACACGTGGTTCCCACACTCCCCCCTCCTTAAGGCTGAGGTAGGTTTAAGAAAAATAAAAAATTAACCTACCGACTCTCGAAAATAAAACAAAACAAAAACAACGCGGCGGTGCCGGCTCCCACATGCTTGGGGTAACAAATAAGTCAACGGTCCTTGTGACGTGTCCGACGACGCAGTCGCTCGCTCACCATGGCGTAGTGTCTTCGGTCGATGTGGATCGCGGGGCCCTTGGGACTTGTCACGGGAAGAACGGGAACGGCAGGTCCCTGGTCGGCGAGCTGTCCGACCGCCGTGCGGGTCCCGTAGAAGATGAGCGGGCAGTCCGTGACCGGTTGTTGGTCCCGGCGTCGCACGAAGACGACGGGTCGCTGGTTTGGCCCGCGGCCGGCTGGGGTAGCGGGGCTGCCTGACGAGTCACGCGCAGCCCGAGCAGTGGTCCATGGACGCCGCTGAACTGCCGTAGCCAGGAGACAGCAGCTCCCGAACGACGCGAAGCCGCGTACTGGCTGCGGATCCTCTTCGTGGATGCGGGGACGTACTGCGGTCGAATGACTACTTGGTCTCCGACCGCTTGTGACGACGCTCGCACCGCGTTCTTGCGGTGACGTGTTGCACACGTGAGCGTAGGTGGCAATAACTGACCAATGGCCGTTACGCCTACCCTTTCCCTCGGATGCCGTAGTTCGGGGGATTCCCCTACGGGTTGATCCGGGAGCCAACGCTGAGGTGACCTTCTATCTAGGTCACTGCTTGCCAGCAAACAATGGTGTCTGGCGCGTTCGCGAAGGCAGCAGGTGCATTATGATTTGCACTTCCCTTAATGTGACATTTCGCCACTTACTGGGCTGCCTCTACGAAAACTTCGGATATTAGTTTTTCCGAGTTCGCAGCTTGTAGCGAGACGCCTGTTGTTCATCGTCGGCGTTATCTCGCGTTTTGCGTGCATATTGCCGCGGGGGCTGTGTTTGTTCGTCCCCCTCCTCTTCCCTTTCATTGTAGGGTTTGAGATCGCAGACATGCACAGGCCCGCTGACTTTTCTCGAGTCTTTCTCAGTCAGCTTGTACACGAGTGGTGACAATACTTCGTGCACTCGGTACGGGCCCAACCACTTTGGTGCCAGTGAAGCAGAAAAGCCTTTGCTGGCATCGCTCAGAACATGGTTTCGTCTGAGCACGAGATCGCCTACTTTGTAGCGGAGATCCCGGCGAGAGCGGTCGTACTGAGCTTTTTGTTTATCTCGCGCTATCCCGAGATTGCGACGGGCCTCCGAGAAGGCTTTCGTCATCCGGGTTTGTAGCGTGCGCGCATGTTCAGTCTGTTTCGACTGTGCGTCGCTCACCCCAGCGTTTGCCCCCAGGACGCGGTCCATTGGATTCGGCAATTCTCTTCCAAATGTGAGGAAGGCGGGGGTGAAACCTGTCGAACGATTGACAGTGGAACGGAGAGCGAACCCAATCTCGGGAATGTATGCGTCCCAGTCGCGGTGCTTTTCGGCGAATGCTGCCAGCATGGGTTTGAGGTTT